>VSMD01054465.1:0-38669 GCA_008750895.1 Mirza zaza | reverse complement strand
AACTAATATTCCTATGTTTAAAAACCTGAGCATAGGCCGGGTGCAGTGGCTCACGCCTGTAATCCTAGCTCTCTGGGAGGCCGAGGCGGGTGGATCGCTCAAGGTCAGGAGTTCGAAACCAGCCTGAGCAAGAGCGAGACCCCGTCTCTATTATAAATAGAAAGAAATTAATTGGCCAACTAATATATATAGAAAAAATTAGCCGGGCATGGTGGTGCATGCCTGTAGTCCCAGCTACTTGGGAGGCTGAGGCGGCAGGATTGCTTGAGCCCAGGAGTCTGAGGTTGCTATGAGCTAGGCTGACGCCATGGCACTCACTCTAGCCTGGGCAACAAAGCGAGACTCTGTCTCAAAAAAAAAAAAAAAACCTGAGCATACATGATTATTTTAAATATTTATAACATGAAAAAAACTTTGACCTATCTGAGTAAAAGGTCAACCTTATAATTTAAAATGTGTAATTATATAAGATAGTCCAGTTGAAATCTAACTTTATTAAAATATTTAAGTTTATCCACATTTATGTTCAATTTATTACATTTAGAAGTTATTTAAAAATTTAAAATTTTCTCTATTAAATCATGTAATTGTAGCATTTAATAGGAAAATCACATATATTAAATTTATAAATGCAGTTTTAAATGTTTCAAAGTCCTTTAGCAAGTGATACTGTAAAAAAATAAAAATAAAGTCTTTATATAACTAATATTATTTAATTTTCCATAAATGTAATATTAAAATTTGCTGGCTGGGTGCGGTGGCTCATGCCTATAATCCTAGCATTCTGGGAGGCTGAGGTGGGATGATCGCTCAAGATGAGGAGTTGGAAACCAGCCTGAGCAAGAGCAAGACCCCGTCTCTACTAAAAATAGAAAGAAATTAATTGGCCAACTAAAAATATATAGAAAAAATTAGCTGGGCATGGTGGCACATGCCTGTAGTCCCAGCTACTCGGGAGGCTGAGGCAGGAGGATTGCTTGAGCCCAGGAGTGTGAGGTTGCTGTGAGCTAGGCTGACGCCATGGCACTCTGGCCTGGGCAACAGAGTGAGACTCTGTCTCAAAAAAAAAAAAATTTGCCAAACTTTAAAGTAGAATAATAAGATTTAGAAGGTAAACTTAGAGAGTGATATCAGCAAGCCAGCCAACTAAAAGCCATTAACGCTCATCCCACTAACAAAGACAGCCAAAACAAGAAATAAAAAAACTATATTTTGATGAAGATAACTAAAGGAGAGTGCCAGAATGCATCAAAGGAGTAGAGAAATGCTATAGAGCACAGAAACCCAGAATAGCCACATGGAGAATGGAATAAAACACCTGACTTCATCTACATCACTATATCTACTCAAACCCAGAGCCAGCACACCCTTATCAACTGGCACACTGAGACTCATCTGCAGATGAAAATCTTTCTCTGTGAAAGCCACTCTATAAAGTTTGCAAAGGTGATTATTCCACCAGATGTGCACACATTGACATAAGGACACAAATAACATGAAAAAGTAAGGAAACATGACTCCATCAAAGAAACATAATAACTCCCCAGTAACTGACCCCAATGAAAAGGAAATCTATGAATTACCTAAAAAGTAATTCAAAATAATGATCTTAAAGAAAATCTATGGGAGGCCGGGCACGGTGACTCACGTCTGTAATTCTAGCACTCTGAGAGGCCAAGGCGGGTGGATTGCTCGAGGTCAGGAGTTCGAAACCAGCCTGAGCAAGAATGAGACCCCGTCTCTACTATAAATAGAAAGAAATTAATGGGCCAACTAATATATATAGAAAAAAATTAGTCGGGCAGGGTGGTGCATGCCTGTAGTCCCAGGTACTCGGGTGCTAAGGCAGGAGGATTGCTTGAGCCCAGGAGTTTAAGGTTGCTGTGAGCTAGACTGACATCATGGCACTCACGATTCTGTCTCAAAAAAAAAAAAAAAAAAAAGAAAGAAAATCTATAGGAGACAAGAAAATACAGACAATTCAACAAAATTGGAAAAACAATTCATGATCTAAATGAAAAATTTAACAAAGAGATAGATATAAAAAAGAACCAAAAAGAAATTTTATAGCTGAAATATTCAATAAATGAAATTAAAAAAAAAAATACAAAAGCTTCAATAGCAGACTAGATCCAGCAGAAGAAAGAATCTCTGAACTCAAAGAGATAACATTTGAAATTACTCAGTCAGACAGGGGGAAAAAAAAGAAATAAGAATGAAAAAGAATGAAGATGTCTATGGAACTTACAGGATACCACTAAGCTAACAAACATTCATATTACAGGATTTATAGGAGAAGAAACAAAGATAGGGACAGAAGCTTACTTAATGAAATAATTACAAAAGCTAAACTTAGAAGCTTAAGGAAAAACAAGGCATGTATAATTAATAGGTTAAATGTATAACAAATTTAAAAATATAGAATGTTAATTTTCATATGTATAAAGTAAACTCTGAATAATCTTTCTCTGCATAAAAACCACCATCAAAATATCCACTCTTTTTATAGCTTTAGTACCAAGATACTGAAAAGATTTCCACAGAGCGGCAGTCCCTATGAGCCTGGAAAAGAATGTGATTTGTGGATCTTTATGGAACAGTGAAACAAACCACTTATTTCTATGTATCATAAGACGATATTTGTCCTGAGGACATCTATGGAGCTAAAATGGTAAATCTAAGGTGTTTTCTTTTAAAAATAAAACAAAGAACTCCCATAACCAGAGTCCCCTCAAGGTCATCACAATTTCTTCCAAGCAGATGATATATACATTTGCTTTACTATATCTCCTCTTACATTGAAATACAAGTTTTTGTTACGTCATCTGTTTTACCCCCAAACCATGGTCTTCTATTTATCTTTGTATCCCAGTGACTATGACACTCTGGGCATCTTAAACTGAATAAAAACAACTGTCATAGATGTCTCTCATGGACTTGGGATCAACTGTAGGATTTTCTTCCCACCAGCCTCTTCAAAAATACTGACATCAACCCAATTGGCTTCATGCCTTATCTTCCTAGATTCATCCAGTCCTATTTGGATCTCTGGCTTGGTTTCATATTGTTTACACTGGCCCTGACCCAGCTCTCATTACCTTAGGACACAATTTCTGGCATTTTCCCATTGACTCCACCCAGCCCAACCGCAGGACCAAGTCTGTCAAGGAAAAGCATCAGATATTCAGAGCTTAGAAGAGTGTCTGTAATAATGGCTTAATAAGTATCTAAAGATGTTTAAAGACCAAAGACACTCAATAATCATCTAATGTTTCCTGAACACGAACCATGTGCAAAATACTCTGCTAAGAATAGGGATTTAAAATTAAAAAAAAGTAAAAATGAGATCTCTATAGTCAAGAAGAAGATAGTGAACAATAAAGGTGCTCTTTTTTTTATTTTTATTTGTATGTTTTAGAAACAGGGTCTAACTCTGTAGCTCAGGCTGGAGTACAGTGGCATCATCATAGCTCACTGTAACTTCAAACTCCTGGGCTCAAGCAATCCTCTCACCTCAGCCTTCCGAAGTGCTGGGATTACAGATGTGAGCCACTACACTTGGCCAGAAGTGCTTTTATAGAGGTATGTGTGAATTGTCATAGGATCACATGAGAACACACCCCAAATTAGAGAGAGGGTAATACAGAAAAGATTCTTATGCACTGTGGCCTTAACTTAAATTTTAGTGGCTAGATCAACATGGTTTTGTGACTTCTTCAATGTCAGGCAAGAAAAGGAGTCTACAATGACTTAGGAGAATAGTATTTGATGATGCCATTCACTAAGACTGAATACAGAAGGATATGCTGGTCTTTGAGCTATCCTGATGAATTTTGTTTGGGATACGATGAGTTTGAAATGCATGTGGGATAATAAAGTGGAGATGTTCTATATGTGATTGAATAAAAGAGTCTATAGTTCAGAATAACCCTACAGACTGGAGTAGTATATTTAGGAGTCAACAGCATATATAGCCTTGAGAATGAATGAATTTTCCCAGAGATAACATGAAAAATGAGAAGAGAAGAAAGCAAGAGTGATATTCCAAGCACATCCACATTGAAGGGCAAAGCAGGGGAAGAGGAACCCAATGGGGATCAAGAAGAGCAACCAGAAATCAGGAAAAAAATAGCAAGCCTGGGTCCAATGGCTCTCAACCTGTAATCCCAGCACTTTGGGAGGCCAAGACAGTAGGATCATTTGAGGCTAGGAGTTGGAGACCAGCCTGCGCAGCACAGCAAGACCTCATCTCTTCAAAAAATTCTTTAAAAGTTAGCCAGTTGAGGCCAGGTGTGGTGGCTCACGCCTGTAATCCTAGCACTCTGGGAGGCCAACGCAGGCAGATCGTTTGAGATCAGGAGTTCGAGACCAGCCTGAGCAAGAGAAAGACCCTGCTTCTACTAAAAAAAATAGAAAGAAATTAGCTGGACAACTAAAATAGAGAGAGAGAGAGAAAGAGAAAGAAAAAAAATTAGCCAGGCATGGTGGCGCATGCCTGTAGTCCCAGCTACTCAGGAGGCTGAGGCAGGAGGATTGTTTAAGTCTAGGAGTTTGAGGTTGCTGTAAGCTAGGCTGACACCACGGCACTCTAGCCCAAGCAACAGAGTGAGACTCTGTCTCAAAAAAAAAAAAAAAAAGTTAGCCAGTTGTGGTGACATTCACCTGTAGTCCCAGCTACTCAGAAGGCTAAGGTAGAAAGATCACTTGAGCACAGGAGTTGGAGGTTGCAGGGAGCTATGATGACACCACTGCACTCTAGCCTGGGCAACAGAGTGAGACCTTGCCTCAAAAAAAGAAAAAAAAAAATAGAAAGAAAAAAACCAGGCGAATGTTGTGGTGGACATGGTTGGTTACCAAACAAGTATCAATTCCCTGCTTTCCTTCTTCACATACTTCCTACCCCCACTCCCCACGGAGTCCATGGTCCTCTTGGGAAGCTGAATTTGTCTAGTTCCAAGAGTTGACCTGATTCCTCTAAAAATAATCCCAAACCCTTCGCTGATGACAGCAAGGACCAAGTGACCCAGTGAAATTCACAAAAAGTTTGATGAGAATCCAGACAAATTCTTCCTTATTCTCTTAGAAGCACTTCTAGAAATGATACTTTACCTTCCTTCAGATGTCATCCTAGATAATATGAAGCCCAGACCTGCTGCAGCCTTCTCTCCCTGAGGAGAAGGAAGACAACACAAGGAAGAGAGCCAAACCAGGAGAATCACAAAGATATGGAGCCAGAGCCAATCCTGATGCTTGATCTACCTCTAGATTTCCATTTATGTGAACCTATGAAGTTTCTCATTGCTTACACCAATTTGAGCTGAGTTTTCCATCTGAAGCAGAGTTAACTGATATCGTAGTGTCACTGAAACCAAAGGAGATGGAAATTTCAGGAAGTGATCAAGAGTGTTGAGTGGTGCCTAGAGGCCCTGAAATGCCTCCAAAAGAATGTGATAACCTGAAGGTCTGGAAGGGAGCAGTGTCAGAAGTGGAGGCCATTGTGGACACAGCCCACAGAGCAGTGGGTAGAAAACAGAATGGGAAGTGAGCACTTAGAGAGAGCCAGTAGAGATTCCTCATTAGCAAAGTTTCATTGTGATGCGGAGAGAAAGAAGAGGCCTTATATAATGAAAGAGCATGTTGAGAAAGATTTTTGTTTATTTTGCAGATGAGAGCTAGTCAACAGGTGGATCTCCAAGTTTCTTGCCATTACCACGTTCTCTCCTTGCTCCCAAGTTCGTGGAGAATTTCAGTGGAGAGGGAAGTTCAACAACTCAACAACTGTAATAGCTTCTCGTCCTGGATTCAGCTGTGAAACTTGGAAAAGTAGAAAGTAGCACCTGCACATTGCACATTCCAATCTTTGCATTCAATACATAAGACCCCAAAGATGCAGAATGAGTCTACCAGGGCAATTCATTAGAAGAAATGGAAGTGCTTAAAGAAGAAACACGTACAAGGAACCGCCATGTGAAGCAGAGCTGACACAGTACTGTCACTGAAACCAAAGGAGATGAGAGCTTCAGCAGGAAGAGATCAAGAGTGTTGAGTGGTGCCTAGAGGCCAGGTGACGAAGGGCCTGAAATGCATCCAAAGAATGTGGTAACAGGAAGGCCTTGAAGGGCTCAAGCCAAATTGGTTTAAGCATTAAGGAACTTCATAGGTTCGTATGAATGGAAATCTAGAGGTAGAGGAAGTATCAGGGTTGGCTCCCACTTGTGTCCCTGTGATTCTCCTGGTGTGGCTCTCTTGCTTGCGTCGGCTTCCTTCTCTGATTGGCAGGGAGAGAGGGCTGCAGCAAGTCTGCAGCCCTCTCTTCATTGTGTGATAACATTTTTTGTAATTAAAATATTAGGGGAGATTGAAATGATGGATTAAATGATGTAGTAAGTCCACGACATCAGCCTAAGCCCTCACTGTGTAGTGGGCGATGGAGCAGGAGGAGCAAATGAGACCAGGAGTCTCCTCTCTATGAGCTCAAAAGTGGTTGGGGGCCGGGCGTGGTGGCTCACATCTGTAATCCTAACACTATGGGAGGCCAAGAAGGGAGGATCGCTTAAGGTCAGGAGTTCGAGGTCAGCCTGAGCAAGAGCGAGACCCCATCTCTACTAAAAATAGAAAGAGATTAATTGGCCAACTAAAAATATATATATAAAAAAAATTAGCCGGGCATGGTGGTGCATGCCTGTAGTCCCAGCTACTCGGGAGGCTGAGGCAGGAGGATTGCTTGAGCCCAGGAGTTTGAGGTTGCTGTGAGCTAGGCTGACGCCATGGCACTCTAGCCCGGGCAACAGAGTGAGACTCTGTCTCAAAAAACAAAAAAAGTGGTTGAGGATGCGGAAACATTGATCTGTTAATTTGCCCAACTACCTCTTTTAAGTACTTAGTAGGTGCCAGGTACTTCTCTGAACACTAAAGAATAACCAAACACGGTTTGTGCTATGTAGGGGTCCCCAAGGAGCAAAGAGAGTCAGGGTGAGAGGTGAGCGAGCTCTAACCTCACATTCATTAGCATGTGATACAATCAAGAAGTGCTATTGTAGCGCTATAGATCAATCCACACCGTTCTTTGTTTCATAATACCTATACAGTATTGTTTTATTAATTGCCCCTGTCACCACTTCATCTGCCACAAATTCTCCAGGCTTTCCTTCTACGGATAAATTCACTCAAATACTTATCAAGTGCCTACTTTATGCCAGATTCTGCCCAGGGTATAGGTCAGGTTACATTAGGGAACAAAATGGATAAACATTCTTGCCCTTATGGAGCTTACATTATGTCAGGGTGGAGGTGGAGGAGGGCATTAAACACTAGACAATAGATATAACAAGTAATTGCAGTATATTGTATGTTACATGGGAATAGATATAAAAAATTAAAAGAATAAGATAAGAGGGATGGGAAGCGCACAGTGCAATTAAAAATAGCATGTGGCCAAACACGGTGGTTCATGCCTGTAATCCTAGCATTCTGGGAGGCCAAGGTGGGAGGATCGCTTGAGCTCAGGAGTTTGAGACCAGCCTCAGCAAGAGCGAGACCCCGTCTCTACTAGAAATATTAGGAAATAGAAAATTTGAAAATAGAAAAATTAGAAAATTAGCCAGGCATGGTGGCATGTGCCTATAATCCCAGCTACTTGGGAAGCTGAGGCAGTAGGATTGCCTGAGCCCAGGATTTCGAGGTTGCTGTGAGTTAGGCTGTGAGTTAGGCCATAGCACTCTAGCCAGGGCAACAGAGCAAGACTCTGTCTCAAAAAAGAAAGAAAGAAAGAAAAATAGAATGGTGATACTAAGAGTGGTGGCTCACACTTGTAATCTCAGCACTTTGGGAGGCCTAGGCCGGAAGATCACTTGAGGCCAGGAGTTGGAGGTTGAGGTGAGCTATGAAGAGGCCACTGTATTCTAGCCTGGGCAACAAAGGGAGACCTCATCTCAAAAAACATTTTTAAAATAGACAGGTGAAAATAAATATTTATTAATAGAGAAATGGTAAAACCAAAATAAACATGATTTGAGTAATATTCTATTGACTATGCTGCAGGACTTACAAAGAATAAGCTGGATTTCTGTGGATTGATATGGAAAGACTTAAGTGAAACACTAAGTTATAGAACAATATGTGTGATGACTTCATATGTGAAATTCAAAAGATAGAATTATTTATGCTTATGCAGAGAAAAAAGATCAAGAAGAATACATAACAAAGTATTATCAGTGGTTACTGCTGGGGAAGGAAGTAGGGTTTGAGGTTCAGTTTCAGGAAAAGGCAATTTCATATATATCACATACTTTTTTGTAAGTTGGATTTTTACAAGGAGAATATTTTTATTTATTGTTAGCATGAAAAATAAAAAAATAAATGCATGAAGAAAATTGAGGTAGTTGAAACGCAGGAACTAAATTTGTACCAACCAGCATACCACATTCTTCCTTAAATAGGAAAAAAGGAAAGACAACAGAATTGATCATTTTTAATGTCTTTATCTCACATTATTAATATTATTAAAGTATTATATGCTATGTTTTGGAGCCTTTTAAAATTAATTAGTTGCTAGAGGTATGTAAAATTATTGGCATCAAGTTGAGTTTATCTAAAGTAACTCCATACTCACCATCTGGTTAAATTTGGCATCATTTATTTTCAAATGGTAAAGCTGCTCAAATGAAACTGGCTGCTGTTTCATGAGTCCCATCTGAGCACATTTGCATGTGTGAAATATACATTGTGAGTTTGGCTTGGGGGGGCCCACAGGCTCTCAGCCTAGTCCTCAGATGAATCTCACCGTGGAGCAAGAAATTCAGCTGAATTCTACTGTAACTTGGTCATTTGCCTAGGAATTAAGAGAACAGTAAATCACACAAATGGTAGTAGGACTGTCTGTGATTTGATTTCTTAATCAGTGTCCAGACAGATGGTTTTAATCAGCACAAAACCATCAAACGCCTAGAGAAGACACTGAGAAACCAATGCTCAAATAAAGAATTTATACACCTTCTAAGTAAACATACAGCCATTTTATAGATATGTTGTCGAGAAACTTTCTACTTATAGGCAATGAAACTCTGGTTATTATTTCAAATCTAACATATCTTTAAAAGCATATACAAGCATATCTCACAGATAGTGCAGGTTCAGTTCCAGACCACCCCAATAAAGTCAGTCACACAAATTTTTCAGTTTCCAAGTACGTATAAAAGTTATGTTTGGGGCCCGGCGTGGTGGCTCATGCCTGTAATCCTAGCACTCTGGGAGGCTGAGGTGGGCAGATCATTTGAGCTCAAGAGTTTGAGACCAGACTGAGCAAGAGTAAGACCTCACCTCTACCAAAAATAGAAAAAATTAGTCGGGCATGGTGGCTCATGCCTATAGTTCCAGCAACTTGGAGGACTGAGGCAGAAGGATTGCTTGAGCCCAGGAGTTTGAGGTTGCTGTGAGCTAGGCTGA
Source organism: Mirza zaza (assembly GCA_008750895.1). NCBI lineage: Eukaryota > Metazoa > Chordata > Mammalia > Primates > Cheirogaleidae > Mirza > Mirza zaza. The sequence goes on along the minus strand of VSMD01054465.1, from coordinate 29,225 downwards.
TGCCACAGCACTCTAGCCCGAGCAACAGAGTGAGACTCTGTCTCAAAAAAAGAAAGAAAGAAACCACTTTCTTTGCTTATCCATAAGAAGCAACTTCTCATTCATTCAAATTTGATCAGGAGACTGCAGCAATTCAGTCACATCTTCAGGCTCCACTTCTAATTCTAGTTCTCTAGCTATTTCCATCACATATGCAGTTCTTTGACTAAAGCCTTGAGCCCCTCAATGTCATCCATGAGGTTGGAATCAACTTCTTCCAAACTCCTGTTGATGTTGTTATTTTGACCTCCTTCCATGAATCACAAATGTTCTGAATGGCATCTAGAATGGTGAATCCTTTCCAGGAGGTTTTCGATTTACTTTGCCCAGATCCATCAGAGGAATCACTATCTATGGCAGCTATAGCTTTATGAAATGTATTTCTTAAATATTAATAGTATAAGTCTTGAGAATTAAAACTACTCCTTGATCCACGGGCTGCAAAATGGATGGTATATTGGCAAGCATGAAAGCAACATTCACTTTCCTTTGACATCTCCATCAGAGCTCTTGGGTGACTAGGTGCATTGTCAGTGAGCAGCAATATTTTGAAAGGAATCTTTCTCAACAATGGACTTATTAATAAAAGACTCAGTAAACCATACTGTAATAGATGTGCTTTCATCCAGGCTTTGTTGTTCCATTTCTAGAGGACACGCAGAGTAGATTTACTGTAATTCTTAAAGGCCCTAGGATTTTCAGAATGGTAAATGAGCATTGGCTTCAACTTAAAGTCATCAGCTGCACTGGCCCCTAACAAGAGCACCAGCCTGTCCCTTGAAGCTTTAAAACCAAGCATTGACTTCTCCTCTCTAGCTAAGAAAGTTCTAGATGGCATCTTCTTCCAATGGAAGGCTGTTTTGTTCGCATTGAAAATCTATTGTTTAGCCTAGCCACCTTTATCAATGATCTTAGCCAGATCTTCTGGATATCGTGCTGCAGCTTCTACATCAGCACTTGCTGCTTCACCTTGTACTTTTATGTTATAAAGGTAGCTACTTTCCTCAAACCTTGTGAAGCATTCTCTGCTAGCTTCCAACTTTTCTTCTGCGGCTTCCTCTCCTCTCTCAGCCCTCGCAGAATTGAAAAGAGTTAGGGCCTTCCTCTGGAGCAGGCTTTGGATTAAGGGAATGTTGTGGCTGATTCCATCTTCTACCCATATCCGCTCTCACTTCTATCCACTCACACTTTCTCCATATGAGCAATAAGGCTGTCTCTTAACATTCATGTGTTCACTGAAGTACTATTTTTAATTTTCTTCAAAAATTTTTCCTTTGCATTCACAACTTGGCTAACCGTTTGGCATAAGAGGTCTAGCTTTTATCCTATCTCAGCTTTTCATGTGCCTGACTCACTAAGCTTAATCATTTCTAGCTCTTGATTCGAAGTAAGAGACGTACAACTCTTCCTTTCACTTGAACACTTAGAGGTCATTGCAGGGTTATTAACTGGCCTAGTTTTAATAATGTTGTGTCTCAGGGAATAGAGAAGCCTGAGGAGAGGGAGAGATATGGGGTAACAGCTGGTTGTTGGAGCAGTCAGAACATACACAATATTTTTTGATTAAGTTCACCGTCTTATATGAGTGTGGTCCATAGCCGCCTAAAACAATTAGAATAGTGACATCAAAGATCACTGGTCCCAGACCACCATAACAGATATAATAATAATGAAAAAATTTCAAATATTCCAAGAATTATCAAAATGTGACACAGAGGAACAAAGTGAGCACATGCTGTTGGAAAAATGGCACCAACAGATTTGCTCTGCACAGGGTTGCCACAAACCTTCAATTTGTAAAAAAAAAAAAAAAAAAAATACAATATTCATGAATTACAAGAAAGTGAAGCACAATAAAACAAGGTATGCCTGTAATTAAATTAGCCTAGCAATGCCCTTTAATCACAGGCTATCAGTGGTTGATCAAATAGTCAATCCTTATATACTTAGCTATCAATTCCTAATTACAAAGGCCAAATTTTATATTCTTCCCACACAGTTAATTTAACAAGATGTCAGATGTCACCTCTTCAGTCTCACAGAGAGAAAACTCCCCTGTTGCCTGAGGCAGACAATTCAAGTGCCCAAATGTGAATATGTGTCTAAATCATTTCAAGTTTGGAACAGAGTAATAGGTTCATCTGATCTGGCCTTAAATTAGGGAATATTTTTTAATCACTGAAAATATAAAGACCAAGAGATTGTTACACCAGGTAAGATTAATTTATCAATGGTATAAGTCAGGCCGATGAATATCTTAGTCAAAATAAAGCATAAAACCCAGAAGATGGGAATCAAATAATTTTGGTCTATGATGATCTATAATCACTGTACAAAAGAACATAAAGAAAAAATTGGCCGGGCACGGTGGCTCACGCCTGTAATCCTAAGCACTCTGGAAAGCCAAGCAGGCAGATTGCTCGAGGTCAGGAGTTTGAAACTAGCTTGAGCAAGAGTGAGACCCCATCTCTACTATAAAATAGAAAGAAATTAATTGGCCAACTAATATATATAGAAAAAATTAGCTGGGCATGGTGGCGCATGCCTGTAGTCCCAGCTACTTGGGAGGCTGAGGCAGCAGGATCATTTGAGCCCAGGAGTTTGAGGTTGCTGTGAGCTAGGATGACGTCACTGCACTCTAGCTCAGGGAACAGAAAGAGACCCTATCTCACAAAGAAAAAGCTTTCAGTGAAAAAATATATATCTAGTCAATAGTCAAACATGTATTGAGCACATACTACTTACACAGCTGATCACAAAACGGTAAACAAAACCAATAAGACCTCTGTCCTGTAGGAGCTTCCAAATATTGAAAACTGGCAAATATTGCTCAAGAGATCAAGTCTACTGTCTTAACACCAGATAGCTTTTATTTTTGGTTTTTAGATTTACTTCTACAAAGAAATAAACAAGTCAAAATGCTGGTTTTTTTGTTCAAAACTAAGTTGGAAAGTTAGTTGTTTTTCATTTTTAACATTTGACACATACATACACAGAGTTTAGTAAGACATAAGCAAACTGCTCTCTGCTATTACTACAGTATCATATTTAAAGGAAAATATAGAATATATTTGTTCCCTAAGATCAAATAAAACCAAATCAATTTTTTTTTTTTTTTTTGAGACAGAGTCTCACTTTATTGTCTAGGCTAGAGTGAGTGCCGCGGCGTCAGCCTAGCTCACAGCAACCTCAAACTCCTGGGCTCAAGCAATCCTCCTGCCTCAGCCTCCCGAGTAGCTGGGACTACAGGCATGCGCCACCATGCCCGGCTAATTTTTTCTATATATATTAGTTGGCCAATTAATTTCTTTCTATTTAGAGTAGTGATGGGGTCTCGCTCTTGCTCAGGCTGGTCTGGAACTCCTGAGCTCAAATGATCCGCCCACCTCGGCCTCCCAGAGTGCTAGGATTACAGGCGTGAGCCACCACGCCCGGCCCCAAATCAATTTTTTAAATAAAAATTTAGGGGCCGGGCCGACTCATGGCGGCTGTGGCGGCGGCTTGGGTGCGGCTCGGTGGTGACTGAGCTGCGGGCGTGCGCCGAGCCCGGCCGGCCACCGCGAGCCCTCCCCGGGCTCCGCACGCCTAATGCTGCGTGGGTGCTGAGCCCGCCCCGGCCGGGACGATGGTGAAGTATTTCCTGGGCCAGAGCGTGCTCCGGAGTTCCTGGCACCAAGTGTTCGCTGCCTTCTGGCAGCGGTACCCGAATCCCTATAGCAAACATGTCTTGACGGAAGATACAGTACACCGGGAGGTGACCCCTGACCAGAAGCTCCCGTCCCGGTGCCTCCTGACCAAGACCAACAGGATGCCCCGCTGGGCCGAGCGACTGTTCCCTGCCAGTGTCGCTCACTCGGTGTACACCCTGGAGGACTCCATTGTGGACCCACAGAATCAGACCATGACCACCTTCACCTGGAACATCAACCACGCCCGGCTGATGATGGTGGAGGAACGATGTGTTTACTGTGTGAACTCTGGCAACAGCGGCTGGACCGAAAGCCGCCGGGAAGCCTGGGTCTCCTCTAGCTTATTTGGTGTCTCCAGAGCTGTCCAGGAATGTGGTCTCGCCCGGTTCAAAAGCAACGTGACCAAGACTGTGAAAGGTTTTGAGTACATCTTGGCCAAGCTGCAGGGTGAGGCCCCTTCCAGAACACTTGTTGAGACAGCCAAGGAAGCCGAGGAGAAGGCAAAGGAGACAGCGCGGGCAGCTACAGAGAAGGCCAAGGACCTAGCCAACAAGGCAGCCACCAAACAGCAGCAGCAGCAATTTGTGTAGCCAGCCTGTCACCACCGCGGCACACCAGACAACTCGGCTCAACTCCCTCTGCCCTGTCCCCATTGTACTCTGTTATTAAAAATCAACTTCCAGCCCTGTCCACTGTCTGGGTGGTGGGTTGGGGGTGGGTGTCCGGTCTGGCATCGGCAGTACACCAGGCACGTTATCCATGTCTGAGCCCAGCCTGCTATCCCCCTTTTGGGCAGCTGAGGACAGAGGTGTGGTGACTTGCCCCCAGTCACAGACCACATGCAGGTGAAGTGACAGTGAACACTAGACTGTAAGCTCCATGAGGGCAGGGCTCTTTGTTTTGTTCTCTGATGTGTCCCAAGTACCTGGAACAGTATCTAGCACATAATAGGTACTCAATAAATATTTGTTGAATTCAAAAAAAAAAAAAAAAAAAAAATTTAGACAATAATTCCATTCAGTCTATCAAAGTTTTTTTACAAAGTGGTTCTATGATTTTTCCATGGCTGCTATTCCAAACTGAATGGCATTCATGTAAATATATTACTTTGGAAGTATATTTCTTGTATTTATTAATATTCACTTATCATCATCATTCAAATTTAAATTCTTCTCATTGTTTAATACTAGAGAATTCTCACAGCAGTTACTGTGAACACCATCATTGACTATAAACACTTTAAATTTTAGTTCTGAAGACCATATTTTATTGAAGAATTACAAGCAGAAAAGTAATGTCACATACTCTCTCCACAAGCTCAGTATTTAGAGAATTCTGCTTTAAAATATTCTAATAATGAATATTAACTATAGATTGTAATTTGATATCCATGGCTTTGTAATAATTGGCAAAACAGTCAGAAACTGTCTCCAAAGAAACCAACCAATGGTCCAAGAACAGGAACACAAAAACACGGGCCGAAATTCATGCTTACGATACTTTCTTTGTAATCATTCCAAAGATTAGCATGAAGAGGTGACCCAAGAAGAGACAGATGGACAAGGAATTTACCCCTTACTGAAGAGACAGAAAATATGCAGGCTACAGGGACAAAGTAGTCTCCTGACCAGAGACACATAGAGTGTTGGATACATAACTGAGATGAGAATTCAGTTCGCCATATTCCCAGCACCTGCCACACCAACACATAGGAAAGGTCCATAGAAAAAAGAGAGACAGGCTCAATCACCACCTGCACACACCCTTCAAATTCCCCATGATTCTTCTCCTCCATTGTCCAAAATGTACGCCTTTCCTGCTACTTGTAACTAAAATCAATATTTTTCATTCATTTTCTTTCTAATATATGTCTATGGCTTTAGTCAGAATATATTTGCCTAAATCTGTTTTTGTATTTTTTTTGAGACAGAGTCTCACTCTGTTGCCCAGGCTAGAGTGCCATGGCATCAGCCTAGCTCACAGCAACCTCAAACTCCTAGGCTCAAGCAATCCTCCTGCCTCAGCCTCCCAAGTAGCTGGGACCAAAGGCATGTGCCACCATGCCCAGCTAATTTTTTTTCTATATATTTTTAGCTGTCCAATTAACTTCTTTCTATTTTTAGTAGAGATGGGGTCTCACTCTTGCTCAGGCTGGTCTCGAACTCCTGAGCTCAAACGATCCACTCACCTTAGCCTCCCAGAGTGCTATGTTTGTTTGTTTTTTAAAGTATGAACCTAAGAAATACTTTTTAACATAGAAGTGAAAAGTAATACTAAATTCCTAAATGTAGTCCAGTGACTTGGGGTTTTTTGATTGTTTGTATTCCATATAATATAAATTCTATGTTAAAAAAATAAAAGACTAAAACTGAGCCATACTATTAAAATAACAAATTGACGTTAGACAAAGCAGAGGCCATGATCATCATCATTTTTCAACCTTTTCTATTTTCCAATGTAATGTTTAACTAATTTCTTCTCAGCATTTCCTTCCCATTTGTTAGACTTCAGTAATGGGTGAGGTTCTAGGAAAAACAGAAAATGAAACATGGTCCCAATGAAGTAGAATCACAATTTAAATTTGAAATGCTAACAAAGAATGTCCTGGGGGTGTGATTTTGGTCCCCTCCATGCAGGACTCGTTTGGACGTCATGGGAGAGTTCAGGGGGTGGGGACACAGGGCAAGGAAGGAAAGAAGAAAGGAAGGACAATGACTAGAAGTTGGCGTTGAATTTCAAAACTTGGGTGCTGAATTGTTCTTACAGCTCCCAAATTATACTATGAAATGTAAAAACCTGCTGATTCTGAATACACTTGAAAGGAAGGAGGCTGGGTCCCCAGACCCTGGAGTACTTTCATTGACAATCAGCAATAAAGGATTAAGGCATAAAACCAAAAGACCTTGAAATAGGCGTAATATATTGAATCATGTGAATTGTGATAAAAATAAAATGTAAGAAATCACTTTCTACATACACAACGCTAGAGGAAAACAATAAAATTAGGCAGACAGAACACTGTGATGATCCAATTTTGGAAAATAAATGAAAAGTGGCTTTTTCAAAATAAAATTGTTTGTGCTTCAGAGGCAGTTTTATTTTTAGCTGTAAACACATATTAATATAATACTAAATACTAGTGTTTTCTTTTCTGTCAATCAAGACAAAAAGTAGACGTGTTTGTACTTGGTCTTTTCCTTCTCTAATTTAAGCTTTTAGGAAAATATACAATTTGTCCCAGATTAATCCAAAAAACTAATGTCATGGAACAAATTTGACATTGCAGATCCATGATCGAAGACAGACCAAATCTCAGACCTACTAGTCTTCCCTCCCATGGTTCTTCTATTTCCCAGGAGAGAGCTTAGGGGGGCTTCAGTTGTGCCTTCCAGGCAGAGACCTAGGCTGCTCTAAGGATCACATCATCTTCTTTGCATCTTTTTTGCCTGCCCAGGTGATTGGATCTGCTGGAGCTTAAGGTTGGAAAAAAACCAAAGACTTACAGTGGAAAACATCACTTCCAAGTAGGACTCAGCCTAGACCACGGAGCAAGTGCTGCCCACCATGGAAAGTGCGTCAAAAGAATGCAGACTGTGGATTCCATCCTCAGGCAGGTGGACGCAATGCCAAGAGTTTCCAAAAACACTGAGAATTCAAAAGCATTCATTGGTTGCCATATTGATAAGAAGCCATGATAGTGACTGCAGCTTAAGCTGTTGACAGAGAATGAGCGATTAAATCACACCAAATCATTTGAGGCTGTTTTAAATGACAGGGTAGTAACAGGACAGGTATTTCTAGGTCCTGACTGAACAGTGTAGTCATATGGGGAAGTTACAGCAAACTAGGCCGGCACGGTATTTCCGTCTCATCCAATTTAGTCATTTAAGGCCTTCCACCCTGTCATCATTTCAGAAAAAAAGAAAGAGAGAGAGAAAAATAGAGAGAAATTGAAAGGAGAAACAAAGTAATAGAATTATACCAATCACTTTTCTATCTTCAAGAAGAAGGAAAAAGCCAGCTTGTATATTTATACCTAGTCTAGCACCTGTTCAATGTTTTATCATGTGGTGTCTCATAAAAATAAATACATCAGACAACCATTTGAAAACTAAAGGTATCCAAAGAGCTATTGAATAACCCAACACCCTTCAGAATTCATCTAGCACACCATGATAAAATTTTTATTTTTAAAAAAAACCCTAATTCTATGTCTTTATCTTTTTTTTTTTTTTTTTTTTTGAGACAGAGTCCCACTTTATTGCCCAGGCTAGAGTGAGTGCCGTGGCGTCAGCCTAGCTCACAGCAACCTCAAACTCCTGGGCTCAAGCAATCCGGCTGCCTCAGCCTCCCAAGTAGCTAGGACTACAGGCATGCGCCACCATGCCCAGCTAATTTTTTCTATATATATTAGTTGGCCAATTAATTTCTTTTCTATTTACAGTAGAGATGGGGTCTCGCTCTTGCTCAGGCTGGTCTCGAACTCCTGAGCTCAAACAATCCACCCACCTCGGCCTCCCAGAGAGCTAGGATTACAGGCGTGAGCCACCGTGCCCGGCCTCTATGTCTTTATCTTAATGGGCTTCATAGAGAATAACTAGAAATTTTTTAAAGTATTTGATTTTTTTTTTTTTTTTTTTTGAGACAGAGTCTCACTCTGTTGCCCAGGCTAGAGTGCCATGGCGTCAGCCTAGCGCATGGCAACCTCAAACTCCTGGGCTCAAGCAATCCTCCTGCCTCAGCCTCACAAGTAGCTGGGACTACAGGCATGTGCCACCATGCCCAGCTAATTTTTTCTATATATATTTTTAGTTTGCCAATTAATTTCTATTTTTAGTAGAGATGGGGTCTTGCTCTTGCTCAGGCTGGTTTCAAACTCCTGACTTTGAGCAATCCTCCTGCCTCAGCCTCCCAGAGTGCTAGGATTACAGGCATGAGCCACCGCGCCTGGCCTATTTGATTTTTTTTTTTAAGGATCAGGAGATTCTGAAAAAAATTGCATCTTTTGGGAGATTTTTTAGCATCTATATCATAAATTAACCTCTGGCCCAGCGTGGTGACTCATACCTGTAATCCTAGCACTCTGGGAAGCCGAGGCGGGTGGATTGCTCGAGGTCCGGAGTTCGAAACCAGCCTGAGCAAGTGCGAGACCCCGTCTCTACTATAAATAGAAAGAGATTAATTGGCAAACTAATATATATAGAAAAAATTAGCCAGGCATGGTGGCTCATGCCTGTAGTCCCAGCTACTTGCGAGGCTGAGGCAGAAGGATCGCTTGAGCCCAGGAGTTTGAGGTTGCTGTGAGCTAGGCTGATGCCACGGCACTCACTCTAGCCTGGGCAACAAAGCGAGACTCTGTCTCAAAAAAAAAAAAAAAGATCTTCTACTGTCTAATACCAACAGCTAGAATTGCAAATGATGTTAGAATTTCTATTTTGAAAGAGGGGAGGAAAGGCATGGTTAATACCCCAAAACAACTATAAACAGTGAGTATGTTGTCAAGGCCAGTCACTGTCCTAAGTGCTTTACGTATATTATCACATTTAATCTTTACAATAACCCGTAGGGCAGGTATTACTTTTCCTACTCTACAGGTGAGGAAACAGGAGCCTATAAAGATTAAGTATCTTGTGCAAGTCAATCCCATTAGTAAGTGGACTCAACTCAAATTTATGCGGCTATATGTGTGTTCATAGCCACTGTTCTCTATTTCCTCATAAATCAGGTTCAGCAAGAGAAAAAAACACACTCATTCAGAGATATAGCCTCTCAGACATGCAGCTTCTTTACAGAATCAGGGAATCTCATAGTGGTTGCCCTTACACTGTATTTTAATTTTCTCAACACCCCAGACATTAATTCTATAAAATATCTAGGCTCAGCTTCCTCTTAGGCAGTTTACTGAATGAGAAAAAGAAAAGGGAAAAAAGGTCTAGATAATCACAGGATATCTTTTTGTGATATTCCCTTTGTATATTTACATGAAAGAGGGCAGAGGAGAGAATAACTAAGTCAGAGTATTATAAAATTAGCTCTCTTCTTCAGCTACAAATAAATCAGTTCTAAGACAAGTAGGTACCTCATATTAATTGAATTATGCTCCCCAGAGATGGAGAAAGAATAATGCTGTCTATGAGCCTCAGACCGGAGGAAATATTGGAAATTGGTCAATGAAATAGTGATGTTTTTCTTATTTGCATACAGAGACTGTAAGACTATACATCAAAATTTATGAGCCCAGATTACTCAACCTTAGAAAGGCAAGCAAGTTCACCTCAATTGGGAAACACAGTCCCACAAATTGTGCATTGTCAAATACATTTTCAAGGACAGAAGGGAAAAAAGTCACCGGAAGAAAGAAATTAAAGGAAAAATTAGGGAGGATTTGGTCAAACATGGTGGACTAAACATAAGTGTTTATCTCCTCTCTCTCCTGAAACTACCTAAAATTACAGTAAAAAGAATTTTATTAAGAGAACCATTTTCAACGGCAAAGAGAATAGGAGAAGAGACAATAGCAAAAAAAAAAATTGTATTTCAAAATAGAGGTTAGAAAATAAAAAGGACAAATGCAAATAAAGTAAGAAGTCCAAGAAGAAGGCTTTAGGAGAGATGTATCCAAGAAGATAAAATTCATAGAGCAACTGATGGGCGTGAATATATTCAGAGGGAAATTTAGGGATGATTAAAGGAAAAAAAGAAAAACAGGGGGAAAAAGCAAATTGAAGAATAAGACCGGCCCAGTGACTCACACCTGTAATCCTAGCACTCTGGGAGGCCCAGGTGGGTGGATCATTTGAGCTCAGGAGTTAGACACCAGCCTGAGCAAGAGTGGGACCCTGTCTCTACTAAAAAAATATAGAAAGAAATTAGCTGGACAACTAAAAATATATAGAAAAATTAGCCAGGCATGGTGGTACATGCTTGTAGTCCCAGCTACTGGGGAGGCTGAGGCAGGAGGATTGCTTGAGCCCAGGAGTTTGAGGTTGCTGTGAGCTAGGCTGATGCCATGGCACTCTAGCGCAGGCAACAGAGTAAGACTGTGTCTCAAAAAAAAAAAGAATGAAGAATAAGACAATTATGTATTTCATCACATTTTTCCAGTGATTCAAGAAAGGTAAAACATTCATATTATACCACACAGCTTATTCGTAAATACTGTTCACATAGTCTTACGTCCATAATCTGGTAAATTCTAGAAATTAATCTAAACCAAATTATAATACATCTATATAGCAGGAATGGGAGGATGGGTGTGTGTGTGTGTGTGTGTGTGTGTGTGTGTGTGTGTGAGAATAGTCAGTAAAAGAGATCTCTAATAACTTCTTATTTTCCATAGCAGAAAGTGAATGGACAATATCTTTACTTGAAAATCTTAATATTGCACTATAAACAGTAGCAGTTGTTTAGTGATATAGATATAACGTTCAAAAGTAACAGCTAAAAGTTTTACAGACGATGCTTCCAAAGAGCTAGAAGATGGAGGAGAGAGGGAAATGTCAGGCAGGTGACAACTGATGCTCATAATAAGCCACCCAGAACAATTTCATTCTTCGAACTATGAGCATTAATAACTCAGAGAAAGGGCTAGGCATGGTGGCTCATGCCTGAATCCTAGCACTCTGGGAGGCCGAGGCGGGAGGATCGTTTGAACTCAGGAGTTCAAGACCAGTCTGAAGAAGAGAGCAAGACCCCATCTCTACAAAAAATAAAAAAGGAAAGAAATTAGCTGAACAACTAAAAAATACATATATATTTAAAAAAAGGCTGGGCGCGGTGGCTCACGCCTATAATCCTAGCACTATGGGAGGCCGAGGCGGGAAGATTGCTCAAGGTCAGGAGTTCGAAACCAGCCTGAGCAAGAGCGAGACCCTGTCTCTACTATAAATACAAAGAAATTAATTGGCCAACTAATATATATAGAAAAAATTACCTGGGCATGGTGGCACATGCCTGTAGCCCCAGCTACTGGGGAGGCTGAGGCAGGAGGATCCCTTGAGCCCGAGTTTGAGGTTGCTATGAGCTAGGCTGATGCCATGTCACTCTAGCTCAGGCAACAGAGACTCTGTCTCAAAAAAAAAAAAAAAAAAAAAAACTTGGAGAAGAAATAAAAATGTTTAAATTAGAGGATATTAGGGTAGATTCTCATCTTTAATACAAGGAAAAGTAAATGAACACCTAATGGCCTAAGAGAAGAAAAAAAATTGTCATAAACTGGCAAGTGTCAGAATGTTAGCAAATAAGGGAAAGAACATTTTAACGTGAGGAATGCATGTTTCAAGGATGGTGAAGTAATCCTCTTCTCATGCAAAACCAACAAGAACAAGAAGCAATAAAAACTTCTTCATGGGTGAAACAGATAGGGATCTATAGCCCCAAACAGTAAAATGTGGGGAAAAAAGGCTGAAGGAGAAGCAATGACTAACTTGGCCCAGGGGGGAACATGAACCTAAGAGCCTAGACCAGCGCCTAGACTATGTTGGCCTCAGGCTCAAGGGCTGGAAGCATAAGAAACTGGGGGGAGGGAGGGGGCCACGGAGGATTGCTGAAAAGAGAGAGAGCCTGACTGAAAGTCAGCACAAAGAGCATTGAGACCGCAGACCCCAAGCTCCCTTCTGCAGCCAGGGGACTACCCCTCTCCACCCTCACAAAAGGCAGGAGGTTATTGTCTGAAACCAATGAAGCAAGCTTGAGAGGTCTCCTCTTCTGACAGCAGGCACGGTGTAGGGCAGAGGTTAGATGCCGAGTGGAAAGTAGGGGTGTTAAGTAGAACTTTGCATACGGAACCTTGCGATCCCAGCCGGGCTGCCAGGATACCTACAAGCTTCCATGAAAACCTCGACTCCCTCGGAGCAGGAGCCCTCAGGGTCCCCAAGCATTGTGAGCGCCCTTCACATGGACCCTAGGAACATCAGCCACAGCCATCTCAGTGGCAACCACGATGCCCCAAAGACCAGAGGCGCATCTCCAAACTGTTTAGACTGTGTACATTACCCACTCGTGTCACCACCCCAAAAGACATGACATGCTGTATTTTCTTTTTTTTTCCTCACTCTGTTGCCTTGGCTAGAGTGCCGTGGCGTCAACCTAGCTCACAGCAACCTCAAACTCCTGGGCTCAAGCAATCCTCCTGCCTCAGCCTCCAAGGTAGCTAGAACCACAGGCATGCGCCACCATGCCTGACTAATTCTTTACATATATATATATATTTTTTTTTTTTTTTTAGTTGTCCAGCTAATTTCTATTTTTTAGTAGAGAAGGGGTCTTGCGCTTGCTTAAGCTGGTCTCTAACTCCTGAGCTCAAATGACCCACCCACCTCAGCCTCCCAGAGTGCTAGAATTACAGGCATAGGACACACTATATTTTCTGACAAGAGGTGAGTGAGGACCCTGAACCACATTTTCATTTTTTCTAGAAAAAATAAGCAGATACATTTTTTCTTGCATCCAAGTATTGTGGCAGTCACACCTGTCTTTGTTGGAGCTATTCCTTCCACTACAAATGCCCTCCAGCCTCATCTGCCTAGTAAAATCCTCATTCCAAGAGCAGCCAGAAGGTCACCTTCTTTCTCTAGTTTTCCCTTTTCTCTTTCACTTGGCACAATTAAATACTCTTGCATATTTATTCCCATAGCTCTTTATATTTACCTCTAAGACAGTACTTTGTTCAATTGTACCCTTGATGTTGCTTGGGGGGTGTGTGTGTGTGTGTATATATATATATATTTGCTAGATTATAAACTCCTTCTGGAAAAACCAATGTCCTATCCATCCTTGAAACACCAATATCCCCAATCTCTTGGATGCAAGTCTATTAGAAGAATCAGCTAGCACCATCAAAGGACCACTTACCATTATCTTCCAGGAATTCCACAAAGTCTGAAGAGATGCCTATGTATTGGGGAAAAAATAGCATGGTACACTCTTTGTGAATGTAACATTACATATATTTATTATAATACTTTGTATAATAAGAACTGTGAAAGTTTCTTCAAGCTATAAATAAGAAACTAGAAATATATCCACCTATGAGCTTCACTTACTCAAGGGGGAAAAAAAATCACTACCCAATTGATTTAGTAAATTCTTTTTTTTTTTTTTTTGAGACAGAGTCTCGCTTTGTTGTCCAGGCTCAAGAGAGTGCCGTGGCAGCAGCCTAGCTCACAGCAACCTCAAACTCCTGGGCTCAAGCAATCCTTCTGCCTCAGCCTACCGAGTAGCTGGGACTACAGGCATGCGCCACCATGCCCAGCTTTTTTCTATATATATTAGTTGGCCAATTAATTTATTTCTATTTATAGTAGAGACAGGGGTCTCGCTCTTGCTCAGGCTGGTTTCGAACTCCTGACCTTGAGCAATCTGCCCGCCACAGTCTCCCAGAGTGCTAGGATTACAGGTGTGAGCCACAGCGTCCAGCCTGATTTAGTAAATTCTTAAGAAAGCTTCTTCCTGAATAATAACTAGCATGGTTCCTTAATAACTAACCCGTCCAAATCATCTAGTTTCCCACATAAGAGTGACAGTGCTGGGAGAATAAGAGGAAGGGGAATTTAACAAGTCCCTTATCAGCATCTTAGAAAATATGGGACATGGTTCTAACCACATACTGGTTGTCAGAGTACACAAGAAAGGCCTGAAAGAAGGTAAGTGACCTATAGGGCTCTCTGTAGGGCCTATGCTCTAAACCTTACAGTTAGTAATAGAAACTATTCTTGGTGTGTTTATCCCTGCAGGATCACAGCAGAGTCAAATGGAGAAACACCCCACCTGGTACTGCAATAATCCAGAGCAGCTGGACCCTTTCTGACTAAATTCCCACTGAAGATGAATTCACCATCAAAAATGATAACATAAGGATGGCACAGTGGCTCACACCTATAATCCTAGCACTTTGGGGGACTGAAGTGGGAGGATTGCTTGAGGCCAGGAGTTCAAGACCAGCCTGAGCATAAGTGAGACCGCGTCTCTACAAAAATTAGAAAAATTAGCCAGGTGTGGTGGTGCACACCTATAGTCCCAACTGCTCTGGAGGCTGAGACAGGAGGATCACTTTGAGCCCAGGAGTTTGAGGTTGCTGTGAACCATGATGATGCCCCTGTCCTCTAGCCTGGGTGACAGAGTGAGACCCCGTCTCAAAAAAATAATAATAAATTTAAAATAAATAAAAATAGGGCCGGGCGCAGTGGCTCACGCCTGTAATCCTAGCACTCTAGGAGGCCGAGGCAGGCGGATTGCTCAAGGTCAGGAGTTCGAAACCAGCCTGAGCAAGAGCAAGACCCCGTCTCTACTATAAATAGAAAGAAATTTAATTGGCAAACTAATATATATAGAAAAAATAAGCCGGGCATGGTGGCATATGCCTGTAGTCCCAGCTACTCGGGAGGCTGAGGCAGCAGGATTGCTTGAGCCCAGGAGTTTGAGGTTGCTGTGAGCTAGGCTGACGCCACGGCACTCACTCTAGCCTGGGCAACAAAGCGAGACTCTGTCTCAAAAAAAAAAAATAATAATAATAATAATACAACATGAGAGGAAACCAGCATCCCTCATGAGAGGGGTGCATCAAATCCAAATAAAGGAAGAAATGAAAAGCCGATGAATCAAGATGGCGACGAGAAACACCGCCAGACAGAGTGTCTCTGCAGAAAAGACAAATTCTAGCAGAAATTAGAAGAAAGAAGCAAGAAGATGAGCATACAGTGGACGAGGGTCAGGAGGAGTACCTGAGACCACGGGAGACTCCACAGGAGGAGGTTGCAGAGGAGAACTGGAAGCAGAGAACTCCGGAGCAGCCTGGAGACCAGCGGCAAGGGTAGGTGAAGCAGTTATATTTCCCCTCCTTTGCATCTCGGACTGCTGGTGGGCTCCCAAGCGGATGGAAAGACCTGCGGACACCAGCCCGGAGACGGCAGCCACCAGCGAACAGTAAGCCAGTAGCGGACGCGGCACCAGGCTCCCAACTCCCGCAGGGCACCTCCGTGTGCACAGACCCGAGCAGCGCGGCAGACGCCATATTGCCTCCTCCTCCCCTCCCCCACCCTACCCGCGGCTGCCCAGAGAGACAGAGAGACAATATAGCCACCAGCCGGAGGCACCTCCAGGGAATGGGACCTTCTCTTTTGGGGCCCTACAGCTAAGGGGAACTCTTAGACTAAGGGGAGACTAAGGGGAACTAAGACTAAGGGGAACTCAGACTGTGAGCTCCCTACCCGCCAGCCCTCCCAGGTGCTGCTGGCCCAGTGATCCCAAGGGAACGGGGCAGACCCTGAGGCTGAGAGACATAGACCCAGCTTGGGCTCCCTGTGGGTGAATTGGGACCGGCACTCCTCTCCCTGGTGGGGGTATAGTTTGAACTCTGGGGCCCAGAGGTCAGACCTGCAGACCACATCCCGTCCACCGAGGTCCCACATTGCCCGGGGCACAGAAGGGATATACGTGAACAGCCTGCTGAGGTGTGTGTGCCTTCAGGGGCAGATCAGTGTGTCCTAGAGGGCAACCCTCCTCCCAAAGGGGTGCCCTGCACCCAGCCCAGGTGGCCTTCCTGCACAGGGAACCTCCCAGCCGGCATCACAATCAGGGGAGGCCTGGTGGCATGAGGTCTGGCCTGCTGGCAGAGGCCCAGGAGTAGCCTCAAAGTTGGGGAGGGTGGAAAGAAGCAAGGCCTTCTCCAAACTGGGGGTCTCAGACAGCCCCACCCCCACACACAGACTTTCTGACTGAGCAGGGCCATTCCAGCCCCTCTTTGGCAGCTTTTCCTGGAAGTAGAGAACAGAACTTTGACCCCTGCTAACGGCATTGGTGGTGCCTGAGGGCAGGCTTACCCAACGCAGCTCCGCCCAGACTCTCTCCTAGACCAGCCCTCACTGAGGGGGAGAAAAGGACACACCTGGAAGTCCCAGGGCCCCACCAACCACATGAGGCACTAGAGTGCCTCTCTAGAGGAACAAGAGCTGATTACAGGACACAAAAACAACAGCATAGCCTGTTCCTCCAAGCAAGCACCACCTACTGACAGGGAGGACATTCTGCACACTCTTTTCACAGCACCTACTGACTCATCATATAGGATGTGGTTGAATCTCACCCACAAACACCACCTACCAGCTCAGAGACTAAGCAAGGCGTGTCAATACCCAAATGAAAACCTAAAGGAAAGAAGCAACAACTGACGGAGATGAGAAGAATCAGCGAAGGAACTCAAGAAATACGAAGAATCAAACTGAAACCACACCCCCAAAGAGGAGCACCAGCCCCTTAGAAACTGACACCAACCAAAATCAGGCAACCAAAATGACAGAAGAGGAATTCTGAATGTGGATCATAAGAAAATTCAACGACCTGCAAGAACAACTGGATAACCAACACAAAGAAACACAAAAAGACTCCAGGACCTGGAATAAAAATTCACTAAAGAAATTGATACAATGAAGAAAAGTTTAACAGAACTCCTGGAAATGAAGAATCAATTCAGGGATCTACAAAATACAGTGGAAAGCCTCAAGAACAGGGTAGATCAAACAGAAGAAAGAATCTCAGAGATTGAAGATAACATCTTCCAATTAAATAAATCAGTCACAGAGATAGAGCAGAGAAACAAGAGAAAAGAGCAAAGCCTACAAGAGATGTGGGATTATGTGAAGAAACCTAATGTGAGGATCATAGGGTTGCCAGAAGAGGAAGAAGACAACACTCAAGGTTTGGACAAGCTATTTGAAGATATAATAGAGGAAAATTTCCCAGGCCTTGCTAAAAATCTCGATTTACAAGTTCAAGAAGCTCAGAGGACCCCTGGGAGATTCAATGCAAACAGGAAGACATCACAACATGCAGCCATCAGACTCACCAAAATATCAACTAAAGAGGCCCTTCTAAGAGCAGTAAGATGAAAGAAGCAAGTAACATACAAAAGAAAGCCAACTGAATATACATTTTTCTCATCAGCTCATGGGTCATTCTCTAAGATTGACCATATCCTAGGACACAAAGCACATCTCAAACAATTTAAAAAAATAGAAATTATACCATGTATCTTTTCAGACCACAATGGAATAAATGTACAAATCAATCCTAACAGGAGTTCTCATTGATACACAAAGTCATGGAAACTAAACAATCTTCTGATGAATGATCATGTCATAAATGAGGAAATCAAGATGGTAATCAAAAGATTCTTTGAACTAAATGACAAAGGTGACACAAGTTACCAAAACCTGTGGAACACAGCTAAAGCAGTCCTGAGAGGAAAGTTTATCTCCATAAATGCCTATATCCAAAAGTCAAAAAGATCACAAACAGACAACCTAATGAATCATCTCAAAGAGCTGGAAAAAGAAGAACAGACCAACTCCAAACCCAGCAGAAGAAGTGAAATCATTAAGATCAAATCAGAACTAAACGAAATTGACAACAGGGAAAACTATATGGAAGATTAATAAAACAAAAAATTGGTTCTTTGAAAAAATAAACAAAATTGACACACCATTGGCTAGACTAACAAAAAGCAGAAAAGAAAAATCTCTAATAAGCTCCATCAGGCACAATAAAGGAGAAATTACAACTGATGCCATGGAGATACAAGATATAATTTATGAATACTACAAAAACCTCTATGCACACAAACTGGGAAATGTGGAGGAAATGGACAATTTCTTAGAAACACACAGCCTCCCGAGGCTCAATCAGGAAGAAATAGAATTCCTGAACAGACCAATATCAAGTAATGAAATTAAAACAGCAATAAAAAACCTTCCTAAAAAGAAAAGTCCTGGACCAGATGGTTTCACACCCGAATTTTACCACACCTACAAAGAAGAACTGGTGCCTGTCCTGCAGAAATTACTCCACAACATCAAGAAGGATGGAATTCTCCCCAACACATTTTATGAAGTGAACATAACCCTGATACTAAAACCAGGAAAGGATGCAACAAAAAAAGAAAACTACAGACCAATATCCCTTATGAATATAGATGCAAAAATTCTCAACAAAATCCTAGCCAATCGAATCCAGGTGCTTGTCAAGAAAGTAATTCATCACAACCAAATGGGCTTCATCCCAGGGATGCAGGGATGGTTCAACATATGCAAATCTATAAATGTAATTCACCATATAAACAGAAGCAAAAACAAAGACCATATGATCCTCTCAATAGATGCAGAGAAAGTATTTGACATAATTCAACACCCTTTTATGATAAGAACACTCAACAAAATAGGCATAGATGGGGCTTACCTAAAAATGATACAAGCCATATATGACAAATCCACAGCCACTATCATACTGAATGGGGAAAAATTGAAAGCATTCCCACTTAGAACTGGAACAAGACAAGGTTGCCCACTATCTCTACTTCTGTTCAACATAGTGCTGGAAGTCCTCGCTACAGCAATCAGACAAGAGAGCAGAATTAAGGGCGTCCAAATGGGAGCAGAAGAGATCATACTCTCACTATTTGCTGATAACATGATATTATACCTAGAAAACCCCAAGGATTCAACCATGAGACTCCTTGATCTGATAAATAAATTTGGTAAAGTCTCAGGATACAAAATCAATACACAGAAATCAGAGGCATTCATATACGCCAACAACAGGACAAGTGAGAACCAAATCAAAGACTCAATTCCCTTCAAAATAACAACAAAGAAAACAAAGTACCTTGGAATATATTTAACTAAGGAAGTAAAAGACCTCTACAGGGAGAACTATGAAATGCTGAAGAAGGAAATAGCAGAGGATGTAAACAGATGGAAGAATATACCATGCTCATGGGTTGGCAGAAGCAACATTGTTAAAATGTCTATACTACCCAAAGTGACCTACAGAGTCAATGCAATCCCTATTAAAATACCATCATCATTTTTCACAGATATAGAAAAAATAATTTTATGCTTTGTATGGAACCAGAGAAGACCCCGTATAGCAAAAGCAATCCTAGGCAACAAAAACAAAATAGGAGGTATCAATTTACCAGACTTCAAACTATACTACAAGGCTATAGTCATTAAAACAGCTTTTTATTGGCACAAGAACAGGGACATTGACCAGTGGAACAGAACAGAGAGCCCAGATATAAAACCATCCTCATATAGCCAACTAATCTTCGGCAAAGCAGGCAAAAACATACACTGGGGAACAGAATCCTTATTCAATAAATGGTGCTGGGAAAACTGAATAGCCACATGTAGAAGACTGAAAAAAGACCCACACCTTTCACCTCTCACAAAGATCAACTCACGCTGTATAACAGACTTGAACCTTAGGTGTGAAACTATTAGACTTCTAGAGGAAAATGTTGGAAATACTCTTGTAGCATTGGCCTAGGCAAAGAATTTATGAAGAAGACCCCAAAGGCAATCACAACAGCAACAAAAATAAACAAATGGGACCTGATCAAATTAAAAAGCTTCTGCACAGCCAAAGAAACTGTCAAGAGAGCAGACAGACAACCCACAGAATGGGAGAAAATTTTTGCAAGCTACACATCTGATAAAGGGCTGATAACTAGAATCTATTTAGAACTCAGGAAAATCAGCAAGAAAAAAATCAAACAACCCTATCAAAAAATGTGCAAAGGACATAAACAGAAACTTCTCAAAATAAGACAGAATAATGGCCAACAAACATATGAAAAGATGTTCAACATCTCTAATCATCAGAGAAATGCAAATCAAAACCACAATGAGATATCACTTAGCTCCAGCGAGAATGGCCTTTATCAAAAAGTCCCCAAACAATAAATGCTAGTGTGGATGTGGAGAGAGGAACACTCCTACACTGCTGGTGGGACTGCAAACTAGTTCCACCTCTGTGGAAAGCAATATGGAGATACCTCAAAGCGATACAAGTAGATCTACCATTTGATCCAGCAATTCCACTACTGGGTATCTACCCAGAAGATCAAAAGTCACTTTATGAAAAAGACACCTGCACTCAAATGTTTATAGCAGCACAATTCACAATTGCAGGCTGGGTGTGGTGGCTCATGCCTGTAATCCTAGCTCTCTGGGAGGCCGAGGCAGGCAGATCGTTTGAGCTATGGAGTTCGAAACCAACCTGAGCAAGAGTGAGACCCTGTCTTTACTACAAATAGAAAGAAATTAATTGGCCAACTAATATATATAGAAAAAATTAGCCGGACATGGTGGTGCATGCCTGTAGTCCCAGCTACTCAGGAGGCTGAGGCAGAAGGATTGCTTGAGCCCAGGAGTTTGAGGTTGCTGTGAGCTAGGCTGACGCCACAGCACTCACTCTAGCCTGGACAACTCTGTCTCAAAAAATAAAAAAATTTACAATTGCAAAGCTGTGGAAACAACCCAAGTGCCCATCAATTCGTGAGTGGATTAATAAAATGTGGTATATGTATACCATGGAGTACTACTAAGCTTTAAGAAACAATAGTGATATAGCACCTCTTGTATATTCCTGGATACAGCTGGAACCCATTCTACTAAGTGAAGTATCTCAAGAATGGAAAAACAAGCACCACATGTACTCACCAGCAAATTGGTATTAACGGATCAACACCTAAGTGGACATATAGAAGTAACATTTATCGGGTGTCAGGAGGGTGAGAGGGGGGAGGAGGGGATGAGTATATACAACCACAACGAGTAAGATGTGCAACGTTTGGGGGATGGACACGCTTGAGGCTCTTACTCGAGGGGGGAGGGGGCATGGGCAATATATGTAACGTTAACACTTGTACCCCCATAATATGCTAAAAATAAAAAAATAAATAAATAATATAAAAATAAATAAAGGAAGAATTTACAGTACAGGAACTAGGAGTGATAGAACAGTCTGGAAGAGACCTTTAAATACATTGGTTTTAATCATGCAAAGAGCTAAAGAAAGAACAGAATCCATAAGGCAAGGTCAGGTCATGATGGAAAAAGAGGATATCCATATTTTAAAATGATCTCAGTGAAATACTAGAAATGAAATTACAGTCACTGAAATTTTCAAATATTGAATATTTACCTGAGCACATTTTTTATTGATAGAGTCCCATACTAGAGCCTGGTACAAAGTACAGCTTCTAGAACCCACTTGTGTTCACTTTTAAAGAATGTTTAACGGAGTCCTCCAACCTGAATCCCTTACTAGAATTCCTTCTCATATACCATCAAAAAAAAATTGTTGCACGCGCGTATGTGACCCGCACTCAGCTGGGAGGGAGGCGGGTGGTAATAAAAATGAAGGATGGTCTCTGCCCTTGAGGAATTTACTGTCTAGTAAGAGAATAATTTCCGTGAGAGACATACAAGAATAGAATATAGTTTAATTATAAAAGCTGTAGCTATAACAGCTAACATGCACCCAGCTCTAAGCAAAGTGCCCACCTAATGGCATTCTTTAATCCTCATAAGAACCCTATTGGATTAGTATCTTCATCCCCATTTTAGCAAGGAGAAAGCGGATGCTCAGAAAGTTATAGTAACTTTCCCAGGTCAAACAGGTGGTAAATTTTAGCGTCCAGATTTCAACCCAAGTCTTCTGACCTCAACGCCACCCAACCCTATGCAGCTATACTTGGCTGCATTTGTACAAAATGCTTTCAGAGCATGGAGGAAAGAGATATGGTCTGGCCTTGTAAAAGTCTGTATCTTCCTCTCAATAGGACCTCTTTTTTTCCATACCATAATAAGACAATCACCACTCAGAACACAGAATGTTTTGGCTAAAAAAGTCAATGAATTATGTATAAGTCATGGTTGCAAAGAGCTTCTATTTTAGGTTGAAAGTGAGGGGAAAAAACTATATCATGGGTAAATATTATAAAATACATAAATAATATATGTATAATGTATAAGAAATGAGTGCTATAAAGAAGAACAGTGAAGAAAGCATGAAGGAAAGGAGAGAAGTTTGAGGAAAAATGAAGGAATCAAAGAAGAAAAGGAAAGTCATTGCCAAGGAGCTGACTCAAAGGGTTGGAAAATTCAATCCATGTGTTCTCATTGACATTGGCAGTTTTTCAATCCTAGCTCTTCTGTTTACCAACTATTTGAAAGGGATTATTAACCTCTGGACCTCTAGCGTCAATTTCCTAATCTTTCAAATGGGGCTGAAAATGCCTGATTCACGGATTTTTTTCGGAAATAAATGAGATAATTTATGTGACATGCTCAGTGCCCTGCACATCCCAAGAAGTCGACAAATGTCAGAAATACACAAGTGTATGATTCCATCTAAAGCTGAGAAAATTGAGGGAAATGTAATTATAGCCTTCTAGAATATGATGGGTTTGAAAGAAAAGATGATAACTGTTTTCCATGTTCACAGAGGAGCTAACTCCCCCCCCCCAAAAAAAATGGATTTAAACTAATGTGATAGCAGTGTTGCAGGCTGGAATACATTTCCGAGAGTTGGAAGGGGAGCGGATCATTAAAAGAGAAGAGATTGTTATCTCTTTGGACACAGTTTCTCAAGGGCCCTCATGAGGTAGAGGGATAGATTCCTTCTAGTACTAAGATGATAGGATTCTGTGAATATATAAGTTGGTATTTGCCCATAAAAACTTCCTCCTGTGTGGCCCTTTTTATCCAATAATGATTTCCTGCTCTACTTTGGCTGCCAAATGTATCCAAAATGTAATCAGTGTGTAGATTCGTAAGTCAAATTGCAAGCTTTAGAAATAATAGCTAATGCGCTGATCATTTGTAGTAGAGTTTTAAAGCCAACCAGTGTTTAAGGTATCTTGGCTTTTACACTCAGCTATCATTTTGTTTTAACCTTTCCCCCTTCAAAGCCTCAGAAAGGAGCAGCAAGAATCCTCTTCCTCAAGCTCCTTCTGTTCTCATTAAAATTATTTCCAGTATCATCTTGAGTCAAAGTAAAATTTTACAAACCTGGGCTTCCGGGGAATCCACTGAATCCACTCCTGCCTACGACCTAATTCTCTAAGGCTTTTTTTAACCAGAAAAAAACTACTTAACTTCTCTTAAATCCTGTAGCAAGAGCATCAGCTTCCCAGCCTTAGCACTTTGAGAAACTGACAGGGAGACCGGTTGCACTGGCAGGGTCCAACCAGGTGGGGGTAGGGAGGATCCAGCATCAGGTATACAGTAGGTATAGGACTTCAAGGTGCTAGGTTCACTCTAACTAATTTGCCTGTGACCCAAACCTTCCCACTTCGAATTCCCAGGTTCCTAAACCTACACTGGCAGGCTGATGGCAGCCTCCCGTGTCTGCCTGTGTCTGCTTCTCTTATTTCCTGTTTTTACTTAACCCCAGTCCCAACTTCTGGTTGTCTATTAGCCACTGGAATACTCTCACTCCCAGACTGCGCGGCTCGCTAGCATTCCTGCCCGTGGAGCTTACCGTGGCTGTGAAGGAAGAGTCCAAGTCAGCGTTTTCCAAACATCGCTTTCTGCACGATGCCAGTGTGGACATGCTCCTCAGAACAAATTCTCTTGCAGATTCACTCCATGCAACAGCACCGTAGAGATGCTAGGACATCCTTCAGGAATAAAGGGGACAAACCAGGACCTGCTTTAACCTTGTTTAACCCAGCATTTTCCTAACTGGATGGCTATTCTTTGATCAAAATGTCTACGTCTCTAGATTTCAGCTTCTTGAGCATCAAAAATAAAGGAAAAAAAAAAAAAATAAAGAAAGAAAGAGGCCGGGTGCAGTGGCTCATGCCTGTAATCCTAGCACTCTGGGAGGCCGAGGGAGGCGGATTGCTCAAGGTCAGGAGTTCGAAACCAGCCTGAGCAAGAGCAAGACCCTATCTCTACTATAAATAGAAATAAATTAATTGGCCAACTAATATATATAGACAGAAAAAAAATTAGCCAGGCAAGGTGGCGCATGCCTGTAGCCCCAGCTACTTAAGAGCCTGAGGCAGGAGGATCACTTGAGCCCAGGAGTTTGAGGTTGCTGTGAGCTAGGCTGACGCCATGGCACTCACTCTAGCATGGGCAACAAAGCGAGACTTTGTCTCAAAAAAAAAAAAGAGAAAAAAAAAAAAGAAAGAGACAAAAAAAGAAAAAAAATGTCTACGTCTTGGCCCGGCACAGAGGCTCACACATGTAATCCTAGCACTCTGGGAGGCCAAGGCGGGAGGATCGCCCAAGATCAGGAGTTCGAAACTGGCCTGAGCAAGAGCAAGACCCCGTCTCTACTAAAAATAGAAAGAAACTAATTGGCCAACTAAAAATATATAGAGAAAAAATTAGCCAGGCATGCTGGTGCATGCCTGTAGCGCCAGCTACTTAAGAGCCTGAGGCAGGAGGATTGCTTGAGCCCAGGACTTTGAGGTTGCTGTTAGCTAAGCTGATGCCACGGCACTCTAGCCCTGGACAACAGAGTGAAACTCTGTCTCAAAAAAAAAAAAAAAAAAAAAAAATGTCTACGTCTCCCATATTAATTTCTTCAGTCTAAATAGTGGCTTATGATTCATACTGGACCCAAACCTCAGCCCTAATGTACTATCCCCGTGACTTTGGCCAAGCTATTCTGCCTCCTCCATCACTATTTCTATTACAAGTGGTTCCGAGGACAAACCAAGCGGCACACAGAGAGTTGGAGAATCAAAGTTTATTTGCCTTATTTGCCAGCAGGCTCAGTCAGAGGGGTCTCACCACTAAATTCTGAGCCCCATCTACTCAATTTTTCCCACTTTCATTAAGTTGGGGTGGTCCAAGGAAGTGCCTCCAGGTAACAGGTGAGTTGATGCGCAGGTAATAGGTTTAGTGTTATGCTGATGAGACAGGTAATAGGTTAGTTGATGCTCCAGGTAATAGGTTAGTATTATGCTGATGTGCATCTTCCATGAGGGGTGGGGGGGTCTCAAGGGCTGATGTGCCCCCAAGTAATAGATGGGGGTTTTCCTTATCATTTCCATATTAGAAAATCAATGCTAGCTAACATGAGTTAATGTTAGGGTCACCTTGGGTTGTTGTGAGACTAAGATTCATTCCCAGCACATAGTAAGCTCTCATTAAAAGCTCTATTTTTGGCCGGAAACAGTGGCTCACGCCTATAATCCTAGCACTCTGGGAGACCGAGGTGGGAGGATCACTCAAGGTCAAGAGTTCGAAACCAGTCTGAGCAAGGGTGAGACCGCTCTCTACCAGGAGTTTGAAGTGAGCTATGATCATGCCACCGCACTTTAGCTGGGGCAACAGAGCGAGACTCTGTCTCAAAAAAAAGTTCTAGTTTGACTTATTTCTCTCCATTTCCACCACAACGCTTCTAGATAAAGTTCTACCCCCTCTGGATGACTGTATCCAATTTCAGCCAGCCTTCCAGCTTTAGGTTTCTTTCCTGTTCCAGTGATTCCTGCATACTGTTGCCAAAGATTCATTCCAAAATACTGCTTTTATCAGGTCCCTGGGTTTCAAAAAAAACTGAATTAAATTAAGTCCACACTCTTCTGCCTGCCTATGAAAGTTCTCCATATCCTGGGAGCTTCCTCCTCCCTGCCTGGCCACCAAAGCTTCCTGTTACCTGGGATGAGACTCCCTGTCTACCCTGTCCCCAACACAGGCACACTGTCCCTTACATGTACTGGTCCTGCAGATAACACGCCTCTTTAAAGTCACCTCTTGGCTGA
Source organism: Mirza zaza (assembly GCA_008750895.1). Classification (NCBI taxonomy): domain Eukaryota; kingdom Metazoa; phylum Chordata; class Mammalia; order Primates; family Cheirogaleidae; genus Mirza; species Mirza zaza. The sequence continues at coordinate 2,936 of VSMD01054465.1, read as the reverse complement.
AGCTTTCCTGAACTACACTGGTACATATCAATCGCTTCCTTCTCTCACCGTCCTGTGGTCTGCTCCCCACAATTTAGCCTTTAATTATACGCTGTCTTCCACGCTCCACTAATTGTTTCCTGTATCTTAGTTTCATCTTCTCAAATAGGTTGTAAACAACTTGAAGGCAGGGACCACATCGTACAATTTCTTCCTAATAACCCCAGACATGCACGCGAGTTAGGCATTTAATTCATCTTTGCCAATTAACTGAAAGTTAGTCTAATCAGACTGCTCCAGGAGGGATCACAGGCCTTGGACGTCGTGATGGGTGTATAGAACGTCAAAGACCTTCAGGTAACCCACACACTTGTTACGCTTATGTTTTAGTGGAACCTAATTTACCTGTTGCCTCAATATTCGAATGCTTTAACAAATTTTCAGCAAATAGATTTTAGGAGTTGAAAACATTAGCATTCCAAATTCCAAATCCCCTGTGACTTGTTTACAAATAGTAATGAGGAATAAAGAACCCAACTCAGTATCTCCCAGCCCTCTTCAGAGAGCTGCATGTCTGTCTTGGGAAGTTTATGCAAATGATGCAAGGAGTTGGTGGGAGACTTAATTACTCTCTAGTGAAAACTCAGACTGCTTGTTACCATCTGTTTCTTCAAGGAGAGGCAGTCACCACACAGTAATCCTCTGTAAAGTTACAATCCCAGTGGTAAAGTATTTTGCGATCCTTGGATGAAAGGAAGCCCACGGGTCCAAGACGCTATTATTATTGTCATAAATAATGGTGCTTTGTATTTTATCAAAGGAGCTCAGAGTGATTTGCAAACATCGACTAATTAATCCTTTAAAAAGAAAAAAAAAAAAACCTGTGAAGTAGGTAGAAGGGAGATATTATTATCCCCATTACATGTCCAGAGAGACTGAGAGACATAAATTCATTGAGTTACCCAAAGTCACATGTCAGAGTCAGAAATAGAACCCAGGTCTCCTGACGCCCACTTTGAACAGACCACACTGCTTCTTGTGATGTGTTTAAAAAAAAGTCTGATTTATGACACATAAAAATAAACCTTGGGAAAGTAAACGACATCTAACCTTTCAATAACTGTCATGTAATGAAAGAGCAGACATGGGGAAAACAACATCTTGAAGGAAAGTTGTGTGGGTAGGATAGTTTAATAAATACAATGCTTTAATCAAAACTTTCCAAAAGGAACTAGTGACTCTTTAAGGAATCTGATATTTAATCATTGCTGTTCTAATGGTTTAAAACAAAGGGGTATAATCGACTGAGTTTTAAACAGAAACTAGTCTAACAAGTTCCATACTTTATTTTTCAACTCTATTTCCTTATTTTTCCATGTTCTCAAGAACATTTTAAACGTTCATCCGTGTGATGCAAATGTCACATGGAAGATATAAATATTACTCTTCAGATACTTTGCATTCTTCCTTATTCAAAGTCGTAGTTTAATATTAATGTAATTCAAAAAATTGACAAGAGACGGTGTCTCCAAGGAAACGGGTGCTGCAGGAGGGGGAGAGAGATATGAATCTATGATTTGATTAATAATTAGACTCTTCACATCATGCATGAGTATGCCACAAATATGCCACATCATCCACAAATATGTGCACAGGAGACCCCCACCCCCCACCAAAGAGCCAGAAAAATCCTAAGCAGATGACTTGAGGCCAGTTTTAATTTCAACAATCCCCATACTCCTGTGGTAATTTTTATTTCAAAATTTCCCCACTTCCAGTTGTATTTCGTGGCATACACCTTCATAAAATTTGTGTAGGATAGTACAGTAATCCAAACAATTCCATATAAAAAATCACCATCAGATGGGCCAGGCTTACGGCCGGGCGTGGTGGCTCACGCCTGTAATCCTAGCACTCTGGGAGGCCCAGGCGGGCGGATTGCTGGAGGTCAGGAGTTCGAAACCAGCCTGAGCAAGAGCGAAACCCCATCTCTACTAAATAGAAATTAATTGGCCAACTAATATATATAGAAAAAATTAGCTGGGCATAGTTGTGCATGCCTGTAGTCCCAGTTACTCGGGAGGCTGAGGCAGAAGGATTGCTTGAGCCTAGGAGTTTGAGGTTGCTGTGAGTTAGGCTGATGCCACGGCACTCACTCTAGCCTGGGCAACAAAGTGAGACTCTGTCTCAACAAAAAAAAAAATCTATGGAGATGGGCCAGGCACAGTGGCTCATGCCTGTAATCCTAGCACTCTGGGAGGCTGAGGCAGGAAGATTGCTTGAGGTCAGGAGTTCGTGACCAACCTGAGCAAGAACAAGACATCATCTCTACTAAAAATAGAAAAAATTATAGCCTGGCATAGTGGCACATGCCTGTAGTCCCAGCTACTCGGGAGGCTGAGGCAGGAGGATCACTTGAGCCCAGGAGTTTGAGGTTGCAGTGGGCTATCATGACGGCACTACACTCTAGCCAGGAGGGACAGAGCAAGACTCTGTCTCAAAAAACCAAAAAAGTAAAATAAATTTAAAAAAATACAAAATCACGATCAGAAATTGAGGTCCTGTGAAAAACCCTGACAAACTATCGGAAATCTTTTGTCATTACACAACAGAATTTTCTAGAAACATTATTTGGTTTCCATTCAAGAAGAAATTTCCAGTCATTTATCTTGACTTGTTCATTGTACCTGTATTTAGAACTTTCTGTGGTGCTTATCACAACAATGCCTGTGTGCGCAGAAAGAGATATTATAATGAAACAAAATGACAGCCAATGGTTGAGACAAGCTGCTGGGTCTATACACCCAGGCTAGACTAAAGATGAGGACCTATGAACTTTAACCCTGTCACTCACTTATCAGATAGCCAGGGGCATTTTTACCTAACTTTATTTTGCTCATATTTCCATTAAAAAGAAAGAAAGAAAAAAAGAATCAAAACAATAGTTTGACCAGTGA
>VSMD01054463.1:0-18430 GCA_008750895.1 Mirza zaza | reverse complement strand
AAAAAAAAAAAAAAAAGAATACGTAAAATAAAATATAGTTTTACACAATAGGTAAAATTCTTGCAGCACTCATTATCCCAAGAGAATATGTTAATAAAAGCCAGAGATGATATGTTTAGGGGAAAATATGAATGTCCAGACCTTGACATCACAGATGACAACCATATTTTTTACAAAATCACTGAGAATCATTGTTAAGTCAGAGTACTGGACTGGATGAATCAGTGGTATGACCCAAAATGACCTTCTTAGGCTTCAATGCACAGAAAACAACATATATAATATAATGATGTTACATTTTGATTCTAAAGGATACATTTTCTTTGTGTGCCAACAAACTATTATTTTGTTTCCTTATAGTATGGAGATAAAAGGTAAATATACCACAGAAACAAGAAAAGGATAAGAGGAGGAAGAATAGAATATTACTTGCACCTGCTGATAATACTTGCTTGGTTAGATTAGAATATAAAGTTCATAAAATAAAGAAAATTAGAGCTCTGAAGTTGGTACTACATAGAACAAAATTTGTACATGACTATTTCTTCTCATCAATATCAAAAACTAGCAGGTATTTTTTCAGAACTGTGTTAGTCAAGGATCACTGGTTGCAAAGAATAGAAACCTATTCAAATTAGCTCAACTGAAAAAAGGAAATTACTGAAAGAATACAATGAAATCACCAAGAGATGAACAAGAGGAAATACAGCTGGGTCTTACAGAAAATGGGAAACCTGCAATACTGTCCCATCTCTCTGTGGCCACAGGGTCTGTGCAGGTCTGCTATAAATCTCCTTTCTGCTAATCAACTTATCTATTGCTCAGGGTTCATTTTGTGGGTATCAGCTCTAGTCTACAGGATTTTACAGTTTAGAATTACCCTCATATAAACTACAGCCTCTATCTTGTACTAATACTAACACTTACTGAGATCAGGTGCCGAACACTGTGGTAAATGATTAGAAATATTATTTATTTTAATCACCCAAACAATCCTATAGGGCAAGTACACTTATAGATAAACTAGCAAAGAGGTCATAATCCAGACCCATCAGACATCAGAGTTGGAGAGCTCACCTTACCTTTAATAGGGAATCTTATTGCCATAGCCCAGCCTTAAAGGATTAGTTTCCCAAGGTCAGGATCACCTTGGTCTGAACAGATGAGAACAGGCATGTATATGTGCATGTACAAGTGAGTGTTTATGTGTGTATTTGTTTAAGGGGGAAGGAGTGATTACACGATATGCACAAGACAGCAAGGGGTATATTCCCCAAACAGATTCTATCAGATGAGGTGTGAGGAGTTAATAAATGCTATCCTTGGTCCCAACTTGATATATACTCCACACAGAAGTAATACAGTAAACCTTTGGCTTTCAGGATATAAGAATTTCAGAAATTTAACTCTCACAATCTTGATATAGGTATCTTTATCACTGCATTTACCAAATTGTATGATAATTATGTTTTTGTGTATTTGTCTCCCCCATAAGTCTGAAACAAGGACATAAACCTAAATCTACTCATTCTGTTGCCTTAGCAACTACTACTATCCCAGGCACATAAAAAGCAGAAAATAAATGCTTAATTGAATACATGAATCTAATAATATAAAGTACTTTACTTAACAGGGATCCCACGGTTTGCTATAGAAAATAATCACTTAGCTAGACAGTAGATGAGCCTACCATCTAGCATCACAATCTCAATGTTATGGGTAATTTTGGGGATTTGCCAATATCATTGGTTTCATTGTTTTAAGATGCAAAACAGCTAATACTACACAGATTCTGCAATTATTTAAGAACTTGGTGAGTTTTTTAGATAATAGTTTAAGACCTCAAATACCTAGAAAAGGGTGTATAAATACTTGCTAAGCTACATGGACACCTCTGTTTTTCTTGTTGCTTATATATTACTTCAAAAATATAGGTATTGTGCCTTAGATCCATCAACTATTTCATAAATATATACCACCTAAATAATACATGATAGGAAAAGAGATATTATTCTTGCCTTTGTTAATTTTGTTATTATTTTATTGTAAACTTTTCCAGAGAGTTGAATATAATTTCATGGACCCAAAGAATTATCTTTTTAGAGTAATAAACATTATAGAATCCATATTTTAGTTATTAAATATCAGAAGTTATAGTGAATTTTTATATGAAGTACAGAGCCAAATGAAACTATACTAGGCATATATTATCACTAGAACAATATCTGTCACTCCATTCAGAATTTTGTAGGTTTCATATTGTACTTTAACCCGAAGTAGATAATGAAATTCATTTATAAGAATCTCCCTTGGAATATTTATACACATCATAATAACAGAAAGCATAAAAATAAATTAAGCATTACATTTAAAACTAACTTATTTTCATATTCCTTTTTATTGCTATTTGTGATCATTACTATCATTATAATAAAACATAATGTATTTTTTTTCAATTCCTGAGAATTTTTACATATTAACTCAAGTTGTACTCAACAGAGCTCTGTGTTTTCCTTAACACAATGCCTGCCCTCAATGAAAACTGGTTTACTAGAGCTTAACCTATTAGGGTTTTATCAAACCCTAATCTACCTTAAGGAAAGGAAATACCTAGCTCAGGCTCACTAAGAGACTGAGACCTAATCATAGCACTACAGAATACTTCTCCTTCCCCCTATACCATACCACCACATTACTAGGGCTGATAATTAATAATGAGTGATTACAGCTAAAAGAAATGGCTATTTAAGGAGTCTCTAAGAAAGCCTTAAGACAACAGGGGAGGCAAAAACAAGGTCACTACAGCAAATTTTAGCATTATGATACTAGAACTACAGCTAACAGTAAACACAGCCTGATGCCCAGTCAGATAAACATAAAACCTCACATTAAGAGCCTATCTATTTCAGTTCCTTTTTATGTCTGGCTTTCAACAAAAAATTACAATGTATACAAAAAGCAAAAAATACAGTCTGAAGAGACAGAGAAACCATCAGAACCAGACTCAGATATGGCAGAGATTTTGTAATTATCAGACTGGGAATTTTAAATAACCATGATTAATATGCTAAGAACTTTAATGGAACAAGTGGACAACATGCAAGAACAAATGAATAATGTAAGCTGAGACATGGAAATTAAGAAAAAAATCAAAAGGAAATGCTAGAACTCAAAAACACTATAATAGAAATGAAGAATGCCTTTAATGGCCTCATCAGTAGAGTTGACATGACCAAGAAAAGAATCAGTTGAGCTTGAAGATATGATAATATAAACTTATAAAACTAAAATAGAAAGAGAAAAAAGAATGAAAAGAATGGAACAGAATATCCAAGAAATATGGGATAATTACAAAAGGTGAATATACATGAAATGAGAATACCAGAGGAGAAGAGAGAAAGAAAGAGAAGAAATATTTGAAATAATAATGCCTAAGAAGTTTCCAAAATTAATGACACCAAATCACAAATCTATGAAGCTCAAAGAACACCAAGTAGGATAAATACAAAAAACAAACAAACAAAAAACCAAAAGAAGCAAAACTACACCTAGGAATAACATATTCCAAATGCAGAAATCAAACAAAAGAATCTGAAAGAAGCTCAGGGTTAGAGACTTATCTATAGAGGAGCAAGAAAAGAATTACATGGGCCTTCCCTTTAGAAATCATGCAAGCAAGAAGTAAGTGGAGTTTTGAAAGAATAAAACCACTCATTTAGAATTTTGTCTTCATAGACATTTATCCTTTACTTTTGATGGAAAATTAAGAATTTCTTAGGCAAAAATTGAGGGAATATATTGCCCGTTTCAGAGAGAAGGAAAATGATATGTCATAAATTCAGATATACATAGAGTGTTAGAAAACAAATAAATTAAGTCTATACTTTGTTTTATTCTTAATTTACCTAACAGTCATTTGTTCAAAATAATAGCAACAACATACCCAGTGATCATAGCTTAATGGATAAGTCAAATGAATGATAGCAATGTTTTAAGGAATGGGAGAGAATTGGGAATACAATGCTAAAAGGTCCTAGCACTACCCATGAAGAGATAAACAGTGTCATTTGAAAGTGGAATGGATTAGTTTTAAATATATATTGCAAACTCTAGGGCAACCACTAAAAAAAAAGTTATAATTGATATTCTAAGGCAGAAGAAAAAATGGAATCATTATAAAATGATCCATTGAAATCAGAAAAGGCAGAAAAATAGGTGAAGTTAAAAAAAGAAACAAAAAACAAGAATAACAAATAGAAAACAGCCATAAATACAGAATATATATATATATATTAACCCAACTAATCAATAATTACTTTAAATGTAAATGGTCTAAAATATACCAGTTAAGAGACAGAGGCTGTACAACTGAATTAAAAAAAGCAAGACCCAGTACATGTTGTCTACAAGAAACCCACTTTAAATATGAAGACACATATAGCTTAAAGGATGAAGAAAAATATATCATGCTAATACTAATCTAAAGAAAGCTGGAGTAGCTTTAGGAATTTCAAATAAAGTGGACTTCAGGGCAAGTAAAATTATCAGCAATAACAAGGGACATTATATAATGATAGAGGGTAATTATCCAGAAAGATATAACTATACTTAATGTATATGTACCTAATAATAGTGTCAAAATATATGAAGTAAAAACTTACAGAATTGCAAGGAAAATTCACTATTATACTTGGAGACTTAAACCCCTGTCTATCAGTAATTTACATAATCAGCAGGAAGAATATCAGCAAAGATATAGTTAAACTGAGTAACACCATCAATTTAATTGACATTTATAGAATACTTCATCCAGCAACAGTAGAGTACACATTCTTTTCAAGTTCTTAGGGAGTATTCCATCAAGATAGATCACATTCTGGCACATAAAGCATACCTTAACAAATTTAAAAGAACAGATATCACACAAAGTATGCTCTCAGACCATGATGGAATTAAACTGGAAATCATAACCAAAAAGATAGCTGAAATCTCTTGTGTTATAACACAAGGGCCAAAGAAATAAAAAATATTTTTAACTAAATGAAAATGAAAACAAAACTTACAGAATGCAGCAAAAGCAGTACTTATAGGGAAATTAATAGCACTGAATACATATAATAAAAAAAGAAGAAAAAGTTAAAATCAATCATTTAGGCTTCCATTTTAGCAAACTAGAAAAAAGAAGAGCAAATTAAATCCAAAGCGAGCAGAAGAAATCAAAGAAATGAAAATGAGAAAAAATTAATAAAATTAAAAGCTCATTATGTGAAAATATCAATGAAATTAATAAACCCCTAGCCAGAGTAACCAAAAAAAGAAGGGGGTAAGACACAAATTACTATTATTGGAAATGAAAGAAGGGCCCCATCACTACTAATTACATGGACAATATAATAATAATAAAGGAATATTATTGCTCACAAATTTGATAACTAACATGAATTGAACCATTTCCTTGAAAAACTCAACCTACCAAAACTCACTCAAGGAGAAACTAATAATCTGAATGGAGCTATACTAATCGGAGAAACTGAATAAATAATTACTAATATTCCAAAACAGAAAGCACCACATATAGACAGTTTTACTGGTAGACTCTACCAAACATTTAAGGAACAAATGATGCCAGTTACATACAAGCTGTTCTAGAAAATAGAAACACAAGGAGTATTTCCTAACTCACTCTACGAGACCAACATTACACTAATACCAAGACTAAACAAAGACATTAGAAGAAAGGAAAAGATCAATTGCTCTCATTAATGCAAAATCCTCAACAAAATATTAATAAATCAAATCTAACAATGTATAAAAAGAATTATACACCATGAGCAAGTGGGATTTATCTCAGGTATTTAGGGCTGGTTCACCATTTGAAAATGAATTAATATAATCCTTCACATCAACAGAAGAGAAATATCAATAATATGATAATATCAACAGATGCAGGAAAAGTACTCCATAAAATCCAATACCTATTTGCAATAAAAACTCTCAGCAAAGACAACTTCCTTAACATGATAAAGAACATCTACAAACAACCTACAGCTAACATCCTACATAATGGTGAGAAACTTGATGCCTTCCTCTTAAGATTGGGAACAACATGAGGATGTCCCCTCTCTCACCATTCCTATGTAATACTGTAGTGGAAGTTAATGCAATAAGACAAGAAAAGGAAATAGAAAGTACACAGATTGGGAAGGCAGACATAAAACTCTCTTTGTTCACAGATGACATGATCATTTATGTAGAAAATCCCAAAAACTGATCAAAAAACAACTGGAACTAATAAGTGATTACATCAAGCTTACAAGATACAAGTATACAAAAGTCAAATGCTTTCCTATATACCACCAACAAGCAACTGGAATTTGAAATTAAAAACATATCATCATTTACATTAGCATGAAAAAAAGAAAAAAAAGATGAGAAAGAGGGGAAGGGAGGAGAGGGGAAGGGAGAGGAGGAGAGGGGAGGGGAGGGGAGGGGAGGCAAGAGAAGGGAAGGAGAAAGGGAAGGAAGGGAAGGGAAGGGAGGGAAGGAGAAAGGGAGGGAAGGAAGGAGAAAGGGAGAGAGGGAGGGGAGGTGGGGTAGTTTAAATATAGTAAAATATGTATGAGATCTATATGAGCAAAACTATACAACCCTGAAGAAAGAAATCAAAGAAGATCTAAATAAACGAAGAGAGATTCTAGGTTCATGGATACGAAGACTCAATACTGTCGAGATGTCAATTCTTCCCAACTTTATGTATAGATTCAACACAATCCCAATTGAAATCCTGGCACGTTATTTTGTGGACATCAACAAACTGATTCTAAAGCTTATATGGAAAGGCAAAACATCCAGAAGAGCTAATATGACATTGAACAACAACAAATTAAGAAGGCTGACATAACCTGAGTTCAAGATTTACTACAAAGTAAACAGTAATCAAGACAGTGTGGTATTGGCAAACAAATAGACAAATAGATGAAAGGAACAATAGAGCCCAGAAACAGACCCACACAAAGACAGGTAACTGATCTCTGATAAAGAAGCAAAGGCAATCCAATGGAGAAAGGATAGTCTTTTTAACAAATGATGCTGGAACAAATGCATGTCCTTTATAAAAATAAAGGTGCGTGGGTGGGGCAGGGATCTAAATACCGACCATATACCTTTCACAAAAATTAACTCAACATGGAGTATAGATCTAGGTGTAAAATGCAAAACTATAACACTTCCAGAAGAAAACAGGAGAAAATCTAGGTGACCTTGGGTTTGGCAATGAGTTTTTAGATACAACATCAAAAGTATAATTCATAAAAAAAAATTGAGAAGTTGGACTTTATTAAAATTAAAAACTTATGCTATATGAAAGACACTTTTAAGAGAATGAAATGAAAAGCTATAGATGGTAGAAAATAATTTCAAAACTGATATCTGAGAAAGTTCTTATATTGAAAATATAAAAAGAACTCTTAAAACTCAACAATAAGCAAGCAAATAACCCGATTATAAAATGGGCACAAGATCTGAACAGACACCTCACCAAAGAAGATATACAGATAGCAAATACGCATATGAAATGATGTCAACATTGTATGTCATTAATGAATTGCAAATTAAAACAGTATACTACTACATACCTCTTAGAATGGTTAACATTGAAAACATTATAATATCAAATGCTGGGGAAGATGTGGAGCAACAGGAACTCTCGCTCATTCCTGATGTGAATGTCAAATGGTATAACCACTGTTATAAACTGAATATTTGAGTGCCTTTTTTCCCTTCAAATTCATATATTGAAGTCCTAACCCTCAATGTGATTAGAAGATGGGGCCTTTGGGAGGTAATTTAAGTTTAGATGAGATCATGAGGGTGGAGCCCTCACAATGGGATTAGTGGTCTTATCAGAAGAGGAAGAGACAACAGAGCTTCCTCTCTCAAACATGTGAGGATAAAAACCAGAAAGAAGGCTCTCACCAAGAAGAGAATCTGCTGGCACTTTGATCTTGGACTTTCAAGCCTTCAGAATTATCTACTGTTTAAGCCACCCAGTTTATGGTATTTTGTTATAACAGCCTAAGTAGACTAAGACAGACATTTTGGGAAATGGTTTGGCAGTTTCTGACAAAGCTAAACATAGTCTTACCATATGATCCAACAATCTCAATCCTAAAAATTTACCTCATTGAGTTTAAAACTTATGCCCACTCAAACACCTGCATAGAAATGTTTATACTACCTTTATTCATAATTGCCCAAAAACTGGAAGCAATCCCTCCATGATCTATGTTAATTATTGTGAAAGTATAAGGTCAGTATTTATGTTCCCCTCCACTTTTTTTTGCATGTGCATGTTCAGTCCTTCCAGCACCAACTGATTGTTGTTGAATGGATAAACAAACTGTGGTATATCCATACAGTATAATTCAGTAATAACAAGAAATGAGCTGTCAAACTACAAAAAGACATGTAAGAACCTTAAAAAAATAAAAATAAAAGAAGTCAGAAAAGACCACATAATGTATAATTCTAACTATATGACATGCTAGAAAAGGCAAAATTGTGGAGACAAAACATATTAGTGGTTACCAGTGGTTGAGGGCTATGGTGGGGGGAATAAGTAAGTGAAGCACAGGGGATTTTAGTGCAGTGAAACTACTGTATATGATTATATAATAGTGGATAAAATCATGCATTTGGCATAAGCCAGAGAACTGTACAACATAAAGCGTGAACCTCAATGTTAAACATGGAACATAGACCTAAATGTAAAATATAAAACTTCAGTTAATAATAATGTATTAATATTGGTTGATTGATTGTGACAAATATATCATGCCAATAAAAATAATAATAGCAGAAACTAGGACATGGCTGGCACCTGGTCAGGGGAACTCTCTGTATTTTCTGTTCAATTTTTCTGTAAGTCTAAAACTACTCTAAGAAAGTCTACTATTTTTTTTTAAAAAGTATGCAATAAAAAATGACAAAGAGGAATACATATAGACCCACATACATATATTTATATATTTAAGTAGTATTTTTATTTTCTTCTTCACATTTTCTGTACTTTCAGGGTTTTGCAGCAATAGGTATTCATTGCTTTATATTTAAAAATTTTACTTAAAAATAATTATGCTAAAACTTGGCATCACCCAAATGACAATACGATCCAGTTGAAATGAAATCCAAAAACTCTGATCTTTGACACTGTTACCCAGTTAATGCGATCTATAACCCTTCTTTTTCTTGTCCAATATTTATTAAAAATAACGCTACCTCCCCTTGGGCGTGTTTTTGGAGAGAATAAATGAGGAAAGCTCTTTAAACATTAAAAATAAAAAAGGATAATATCCTAGTAACTGCTAAATATTATTAAGGATGGGAAAAAATAAAGTTTTTCCTTTGACTAAAGAGGGACAATGCCTGGAAAGGATTCAAAGAAATCTCTAACCAACTAACAAAGGCCAAACTTATCACAGATTAGAAACACAAAGAGAGCATTCTATTAAATCAAAGGTCCTTTTAGACCAAATGTAAGGCTATAAGGGGAAACAGCTTACATTAAATAAAGTATGAGTCATAGGTTACCTAAGACTTCTCAACCTAGGAAGAAACTTGTTCTGTCCGAATGAATGTAATTTCTCCTTCATTGTAGATGTTTTCAAGTTTATCACTAAGAATTTTCTAGTCAATATTGATATAAAGACTATAATTAAGTAGAAATACAGCTTTTCCAAAGTTCTCTTTTATTGCAAATAGGTACAAAAAATTTTCTCTCACATATAACAATGTTTTGTTCTTTGCTTACTGATGGACTTTAAAGGCTTAAAAGAAATCAAACTGTTAATCAAACTTCTCTTCATTTATAAAAATTTGATGGCATTTTCAGTTGTTTGACAAAAATCAAGCATTGTTTAGACTGTTCATAACAAAATAAAAACAAAAACAACTCTCAAAATTAATAACAATATTAATCTTTTATTGAAAATGGTTTTGATACAGTATCTCATACCCATTAACTGGCCTCAATCAATGATCCACCTAAATAGTTTGTGGTAATACCATAGGTCCATTATAGTAATGTTGTATTTTCTTTCATTCCAGCATGACAGGGCACAGAGATTTATTTCATATTGAACTTATTATTTTAAAAAATAGATACAAGAACAGGTGTCTCAGGCTAGATTTGGGATTGCATAAGTGAGCTTTGTTTTAGGAGATGATAAGAATGCATTAAAATTTTAATTGAGGAATGCCAGGCACTGGAGGCAAACAGCATGCAATTGCTTAAAATGCTAAATAAAGGCAGCTGCCAAAAAGGGCAAGCTTGCTGGTGGGTACAGCTGTTCACTATCATGCAATAAAAACATAAAAGCTCTCTATTTCTTGAGGTGTCTTATCCATGTGGTGGACTGTGGCCTCTGCTCATCATTTCAGAGCCCTGGGATTAAGCTACCATAGCATGGCATGGAACTATCCAAAGTGAAGGAAAAGTGACTCTTTGAATATTTACCACTTTAAATTATTTACAGTTATATCTCTTGTAATTAATTTAGGAGAGAGTTGACTGCATTGTTCTTAACTGTTCTATACAATAACCCCTGAGAGAAAGTGAATTCCTCCATTCAGTGTTGCCAGCGAAAACTGTGTCCAAATTTGTTTTTTGAATTGGGAAATTGGTTGGCATATTGCAAAAATGCATTGTCTCACGTTTCACTGATGAAAGGGATTGTAAAATGACAAGTAAAAAAAAAAAAGTTGAAGCAAAATGACAAGTTAAAAAAAAATCTGAGCTTTTACGTTTTCCTTATTCTTTCTGGTAGTCAATACCTTAAATATAGAGAGGAAGAAGAAAAGGAGAAAGAACAATGACCTTTAAAAATCCACAAATTGAAAAGTCTTTTTCTGTAAGTTTCTCTTACCTGTGGCTACTAATACAAAACACTATTTGATTAATTTACATTAAATTAATTTAATGAAACTGGATAACAATATAATACGTTTTACTAAGAAGCAATGGCTTGGCTGGGTGCGGTGGCTGATGCCTGCAATCCTAACATTCTAGAAGGCCGAGGCAGGGGTATCTTTCAAGGTCAGGAGTTCGAAACCAGCCTGAGCAAGAGCGAGACCCTGTCTCTACTAAAAATAGAAAGAAATTAATTGGCCAACTAAAATTATATAGAAAAAATTAGCCCAGCATGGTGGCACATGCCTGTAGTCCCAGCTACTCAAGAGGCTGTGGCAGAACGATTGCTTGAGCCCAGGAGTTTGAGGTTGCTGTGAGCTAGGCTGATGCCATGGCACTCTTGACTGGGCAACAGAGTGAGACTCTGTCATCAAAAAAAAAAAAAAAAGCAGCAGCAGCAATGGCTTAAAAATGCTAGTTTACTCTTGACAACAGATAATTTCATCAAAATATAGCTTTTTAGAACCATTTCTTTGCCTGTATTTTTAAAAGATGACACAGCTAGATAGAGAGTTCAGACTATTTTTTAGGCACAACTCAAAGACTGCATTCAAGCCTTTTTTAGTAGGACGTGTTTTTTAACGCATCTATGGCTACTCCTGTTTCCACTCAATTACATAGATAATTCTACTATTAAAATAGAGAGGAATATATACTGACAAATATTTAAGGGCATACTACAGTTGTTATAATAAAACATTTATTAGTCTTTTTGCCAATTAAAAATGCCATCAAATATACATTATGATATAAAATCAATGCCAACAAAAATATCTGGATCAACATAGAACACAGAAGCCAAAATTGCTATTTATCACTAATGTATATTTTTTTCAGGCTAACAAAAATGCTCAAAGCGGAGATTTCACTTAATCAAATGAGAAACATTTAATTTAAATTATATAACCACAGCAGAACAGGGAACAGTGATTTGCCCATAAACACCTTAATTAGTTCAATGGTTACATATAAATATTAATGATATTCAGAAAAAGAAATAGCTGGAAGCTATTATCAAATTTTTTAAAATGCCATGAATATAGACATAACATTTATTACTCATACAATGGATAGCTAGTCTGCACAAACTACAAATCTTCATGCCTCCCCTGCCTTTATTTTTGGTATGTGAAATATTCTTCAATCAATATGAAATAATTTATCTTTTTTTCTCTTTGAGAATAAAATCCCTCAATATCCAAAAATTTGATTATTTAACTGACATATTCCAAATTATGTTGGCAGATCTGTCAGCATCTGTTTGAGTAAACAAAAAAATAAATTACGTTGGCAGAAAATGCATCTTCCAATGTAGTTTAATACTCTCCTATGTACTTATTTTATAAAGTACAAATCTTTCACAATGACATTCATTATATCTTTGGCACTATTTATAACAAAAGAGTTGATTAATAACAATGCTAATCCTGCATCATTTCCTCAATTCAATTAAAAAATTTCTTAACAAGCAATTCTATAATAACTTGACTACTTTTGCCAATATTCTTCAAAAGCATACTTGCATTGTTTCTCCCAAATTAATGCAAATGTGTTATAAAATTATATACTGAATTCTTATAAATAAGAAACCTATTGCAAAAATTGCAATTACTATGAAGATAAACATTGGTTTTCAGTTCTGCCTATCCAATGACAGTTAAGAATGAACATAAAATGCAAGGTTTATTTAACTAAAGCACTACCATTTTTATACTTGTACAGCTTAAAAAATACTTGCACCTAAGTACCCTCTATCAGATTTGTTTTTGATTCACTTGAAAATGCAACATAACTATCAAAAGCAATTTTTTAGTCACAATTGACTAAAGGCTAAACTGAGAAGCAGATGGTTTAATGCTCTCTTCTACATAATTCAGCAACTCATAGGCAGAAAGAAAAATAATGCCTAGGAGTTCTGATATTCTGGCATCTACTCTCAGCAAGATGTGATGGGAAAATAAGCATTTGTATCATCATCTGTCAAGCATTCTAAGTGTGCAGAATTCTATACTCAAGATCTTTGGTCATTTTACAACTTTTTCAAAAACAGTTCAAATGTCATTTCTTCTAACATTTCTGGCTGGAATGACTATACTCCCACCACTCCCCAATCCCTTGAGATTCTTGTTTACATCTTTATAATAACAACACTAGTCACATTTTGCATCATGAGATAGACTTTTTAAATATTGTGTTTATTTTCTATTTGGATTGGGAGCTTCTTGAGTATAAGAACTTCATTTTTAATCATCTGGAGGTTGGCAAACTTTTTTTGTAAAAGCCAGATAATAAATATTTTATGCTTTGCAAGTCACATACATCTCTGTCACATCAAGATTCTCCTTTTTAAAATCACCTTTAAAAAGTAGCAGGACTTGCAAAACCTAGCTATGGAGGGATATGGTTTGCTGATCCCTAAGCATAATGTTTAAAGGTCAGGTTTTAAAGTCATACTGGGTTTCTGTATCTTAGTAGTTATACTACCATTGCCAAATTACTTACCTATTAATACATAAAATGTGAATAATGTAAGTTTGTTGTGAATATCAAATGAGATAATACATGCAACGTTCTTCAGCACTGTTAAATATAATAAGGTTCACTAAGTGTTAGCTGTTCCTATATATGTCATTATTTTCATAGTACCTAAACGGAGCAGTATTCAATAAATGTTTACTGAATCATAGATATTCAAAAAGACACTTACATACACACACAACTGAGATTTTGTATAAGAAAATGCCTTATTTAGTCCACAAAGTATTAATAGTTTTAAATGCATTTAACTTATTTTCAGTTTTACTGGAAACATTAGAGATAAAAATCTTAAAACAGCTATTTAATGTTTGAATTATTTTAACCATTATGTGAAGGTAAATTTCCATCATAATAAAGCTTATAAGATACCAAGAGGGTTAATTCTAGTGGAATTTTGTTATAAACAATAATAAAGCCATCATATTTTTCAAACATTTTTTAAACATTTCCATGCCTATTACCTCATTTGCTCCACACCAGAAACCTGTGAATAACATAGAATCAGGCTAGATTTTCTTTATATTGATAGGTTCAGAAACAGAGATATTAAAATTTTTCAATGACCACTCTGCTTATCATAGATAAGTATCAGTAATAGTAACAAAACTGAGTAACAAGTGTTGGCTAGTATAATTAGGCAACAAAAAGACAAAAATAAATAGGATAAGCTTCTTAAAGAACTTATAGTATAGTCATAGAGACATGTAAACAAACTATTTAAATACAGTATAAGTGAAAACATAGGGTTAATTGAAAGGAAGTATCACAAAGAAAATGATATTAAGAGATAACAGGATTTCATGGAATGAAGTGAAGGCAAAATATTCTAGAAAGAAGGAATTACATGTTACCAGTATAGCAGTAAAAGTGTACAAAACTTTCAAAGAATAAGGGTGGACTAGCAAGATATGGAGTATAGGGTACATTTTGAGAAGTGGGCTGTATATGTGAAGGGGCTTATTTCATATATTCTAAAGTAAGTAGTCTCTTAGCCACTGAGAAGCCATGGAAGACTTTAAGAAAGGAAGACAAAGTCATATTTGGTTTTGAAAATATCATTCTGAGAGCAGTGTAGAAGACAGATTAAAAGGAGATAGATTCTGAAAGTAGAGAAGCTATTGAAGTAATTTTCCCATGGAGGGATTAGGCATATGTAGCCAAGTTAAAGAAATGTAGACTTTACTATGACCTAGCAATACCAATTATAGGCATATGTATAGCTTTTCAATCAACATGCTGCAAAGAATTTGACAGCTGATAAAAATGTAAAGTATAAGGATAGACATAAATAGAGCAGTTGAACAGACTGCAGAAACCAGAAAGAGACCCATACATTATCAATGGATTTTTGACAAAGATGTCAAGATGATTCAAACAGGGAAAGTCTGTCAACAGATAAGGCTGGAACAACTAGAAAAAATATGGAAACCAATGACCTCAACACTCTACATAAACATTAATATTAGAGGGATCATAGACATAAACACAAAAGCTAAAACTATAAAGTTTCTAAAAGAAAACATAAGGGAATATCTTTGGGATATCAATCTTCTGACCTTGGCACTCCTGGTTCTTGTGCCTGCAGACTTGCACTGGAATCTACACCATCAGCCCTCCAGCTCTCAAGCCTTCAAACTACACTATTGGCTTTTCTAGATCTCCAGCTTGCATGTGGCAGATCCTGGGGCTTCTCAGCCTCCACAATAGCATGAGCCAATACCTTATAATAAACCTCTTTCAGGATATATATATATATATATATATATATATATATATATATATATATATATATCCTCTTGGTTCAGTTTCTCTGAAAATCCCTGACTAATACAGTGGGCCATATGGTCTCTGTTGCAACTATTGAACTCTACCATTGTAGTATGAACGCAGCCACAGAAAATATGTTTAAAAATGGGCATGGACATATTCTAATAAAATTTTATTTACAAAAACAGGTAGGGGGCCAAGTTTGTTCTAACGACCATAATGTGCTAATCCCTTTTTTAAAGGATAAGATTTTATATGTAACACACTGTCACAGAGATCTCTGTAGCTCATATACTACCATCCCCCAGGTGATAATATCAGCAGAAAAAATAACTTTTAAATATGGTAGGATGTGAAAAAATTTGGCAAGCACTGCTCTAGGGAAACTAACATATATTTACAACGAGACATGCATAAAGAGATTAACTGTATCACTGTTAACAAAATAATGTAGATTATTTCAATCTTGAAATAATCAACGAGGCAATATTTAAACCATGATACAGGTGTACAAAAAAATTGAACAGTTGAATGAACTAAATTACTACTTATTAACACATACATAATAAAAATGGGTGCCTATAAGATAGTCATTTATGGCAGACCATAAATAGTAATCTTTCCTCTGAAATAGAGACATCTTATCATCTTTAAAATGTAGATATCATATTCTTAATTCAATTTAGGTATTACATTTCCAAAGAATGCAGATAGATTGCTCTATAGATTCTAAAATCTCAATTTGGGTGGCTACATGGTTAATATTGGATATAATTTGAAAAAGAAGAACACAAATTATAATGTCTATTTTTGCCAATATCCTATTATTGGATATTCTAAACTATATGGATCAAGATTTGCCAGAGGTACAAACAGCTAGAAATAGAAATACCATTCGACCCAGCAATAGCATTGTTGGGCATCTACCCAAAAGAATATAAGTCTCTCTATTATAAAGACATCTGCACCTGAATGTTTATGGCAGCACAATTCACTATTGCACGGTCATGGAAACTACCCAAGTGCCCATCAATTCATGAGTGGATAACTAAAATGTGGTATATGCTCACAATGGAATATTACTCAATCCTAAGAAACAACAGTGAGCTAGCACTGTTTATGCTATCCTGGATTAAGCTTAAACCCATAATACAAAGCAAGACGACACAAGATCTGGGAAAGGGGCTACACATCTATTCGTCATCAAATTGGTACTGATTGACTAAAACTATGGTGCTCAAAAAATGGTAGTGTTCAACAGGGATTTGGGGGGGGGAGACCCACATTTTAAGGAAGTGGCGAGCATTGTGGGGGGGGANATGGTGCTCAAAAAATGGTAGTGTTCAACAGGGATTTGGGGGGGGGAGACCCACATTTTAAGGAAGTGGCGAGCATTGTGGGGGGGGAAGGGATTACCTCTATCCCTTTTTAGGGAGAGATAAAGATATACATTGTAACCAAAATGTCTGAAAAAAAATCTGCAATCGGGAAGTGGGCAGGTGGAAGGGGGGAGGAGGGGAAGGGTATGCACTTACACAGTGGGTGCGGTGTGCACCACCTGGAGGCTGGACACGCTAGAAGCTCTGGCATAGTGGGGTGGGGGAGGGGGGAAGGGGAAAGATATGTAACCCTAACTATATTTGTACTCCCATAATATGAAGGAATAAAAAAAATTAATTAATTAATTTAAAAAAAAAGATTTGCCAGAGGTAGCAGCAGAAGCAGCTATTTAATCAGTCTGCTCCCCAACTCCGACACTTGATTTCAGTGGACACAGCAAGACAGCAGAGAAAGAAAATACTGGTGGATTTACTCTTTTATCAACTGCTTTTTTCATTATGTCTTAGAAACCCACTGAAGTGTTCTAAGCTAGCTAATTCCTAGTCACAACCTAGATACATTATACTGTCCTAAAATAACAGCTTCAAATGTTTACTACCTGAAACCTAGGAGGAGAGGACCATGGTACAGTGCTTCAATAATATGTTTTCAGTTGCTTACATAATCTCTGCTACTCTGGCATTTTGTAGCTCCATCTATTTATTCAACAGATAGGTAGCAGAGGGATGTTTTCTCAGTCAAAGACTCTAACTTGTATGTATTTCTAATATTCAGATCTTTAGAATTTGCTTAATTCTATTACTGGTGTTTAGAAAAATCTTTTTCACTAAAAAACCTCTCTCTACTTTTAGGTAAAAATTACTCGGAAATTAACCCCTTGGATATGTTCAGATTCCTAAGCATTACCTTCAACATAGCTCCCACAGAGTAGAGCCTTCACAGGAGTCTATTTTCGTCTCTCTTAGTATTATACACATATAAGAGCTCTATGAAAGCATAGTTTATTCCAAGTCCTCCCTCATCCCCAAACCATCACTGGAGAGCTAAAGAAGACTACCTAAAGACTTCTTTGTCAGGAAGTTTCTCTGATTGAGATCAGTGATGGCTCTAGCTAAGACGGCAACCCTGTCCTGGAAACTAAGGGAAATTGGTCAAGCTCCTTCACAGGAGCGTACTTTTGATGCCTAATCAGTTTAGACCGTAGGATTTTACTGGGCAACCTAAATAAAACCCAAAAGAATTGGAGAATGATCATCATGTGGGCTGGGGGCTCAGGGGAACCAAAGCTGGTTCTCCGTGGAAGGATGAGCAAAGAGGAGGGTCATCTTCATCTTCACTTTGCTCCTCTATCATAATTTATCACTTCTCTTTTCATTACATTTCTGAATAAGTTTTACAAAAAGCCCCAAGGAGTTTTGAATTTCACTAATGTTGCTAGCTGTTAAAGTTTCTCAAAAGTCTTGCCAAAATCCCATGGCCCAATTATGCTATTACTGTTATTTTGCTTTGTTCTCATAAAACTAAAGTGGTAATAATAACATATGGGTGGTTTAGAATATATAAAACACTGTCAAATACATTATCACTTTGAATGCTCATAAAAACCCTGTAAGGTACATAGAACTTAGAGGGAAGTTAAGGGACACCACCCAAAGTCACACAGCTAATAACTTCTGACACCAAATCAATGACATTGATCTGTCCTTGTACATAATGCCTTTCTTCATTCTTTAACGGCTTAGCTTGTGCTTTTAGTGAAATCTCTAAATCCTTCATCTAGAAATAGTTTTTTTATCCTCTGGTGACCCACAGGATTTT
>VSMD01054460.1:0-22780 GCA_008750895.1 Mirza zaza | reverse complement strand
TATCCAATCAGCGGTGGGATTCAAGACGCATCCAATCAGCAACAAGCTTTGCCTGTCCAATCAGCAGTGATTTCAGCCATGGGGTCCTGGGGTGGGTTTTTTCCCCTGTCATCGGCACTACTGACATTTGGGTGTGGGCTATGCTCTGGGGAGTTGGGCGTCATTCTGTGCCCTGTAGGATTCTGAGGGGCATTCTTGGGCTCCACACACGAGGTATCGAGATGATCCCCCTTCCTCAAGGGGTGGTGCCAAAAATCTCTGCAGACCCTGCCAGATGTTGGGCATAACTGAGCTAGAATTAAGACAAGCTGCTCCAAGAGGCCAGGGCAGCTGCTGACATAACGGATGCAGAGTCCTATTGCCGTGTTTCCCCGAAAATAAGACCTCCCCATAAAATAAGCCGTAGCAGGATGTCTAAGCATGTGTGCAGTAGAAGCCCCACCCCGAAAATCAGCCCTGGTGAGGGGCGTGGCTACGCAGCGCGTCTGCACAACCCGTGCGTGTCGTCGAGGAGCGGGAAAGAACACGAGCAGCCCTTCTCATCCGCCCCGTGAGAGCTCTAGTGCTCCACAGGAGAGATCGGGGCCGGTGGTTCTAAAGGAAACAGAGTTTCAAGACATTCAGGATGGAATTCGGGGTTTGGAGAGTGAGGATGATGTTCCAGAAGAAGACGACTTAACTATATTTGAATAAATGTAGATGGTTGTACCGTACTTAAAAAAACCAACACGTTCCGTGAAAATAAGCCCTAGGGTGTCTTCTTGAGGAAAAATAAACATAAGACCCGGTCTTATTTTGGGGGGTACATGGTAGAGCATGAAGCAACAAGAATGTATCAGTAATACAGATGCTGTTTTTATTCAAAATTCTGATTCTGTTTCCATCATGGGTTTCTTCACTGTGGCTATTCACATGCATTTGTATTCCTTTAAATACTGAAATGTTATTGAACTTGCATGCAGAGTTATTTTGTGTCTCCTTAAATATTGAGGCGCAGGTCAATTCTTCCCCTACCTGCCCCCTCATTTCTGCCCTCCTCAGCCCCCTTGGGAAGAGTGTGGATTCCAGAGAAAGTGCACCCAAGATGACTTTGTGCAGTTCCTCCTCTTTTTTTTTTTTTCTTTTTGCTTGCACTACTATTTCCTCCTTTTGCTGCCCGGTACTAGGGCTCAACAGACTCCCACTTCCTCTCTAGGTTGGATTCTGCATCAGTGCAACTGCAAAGTTTCTTTGCTCTTCAGAAAAAAAGAAAAAGAAACTTTGTTTTCCACAAGCAAAGGAAGGCAAGGAGGAATGATAATAGGAAACATTGTGTCAGGTTTAGAGGGGGAAGTGAGCTTTTTTGGTTTGTTTATTGGTATGCTTATTTAAAAAAAAAACTTTAGCTTTTAATTTTTAATGATGGCAAAAAAAAAAAAGATTTGCCATCTCAACCAATTTAAGTACGGAGTTCAGCAGCATGAATTATTAATATGTGCGTACTGCTATGCAACCATCACCAGCATTGATCTCCAGAACTGATTTTATCTTCCCCAACTGAACCTCTGTCCCTGTTAAACAACGTATCATTCCCAGTCTCCCCAGCCCCAGCTGACAAACTCCACTCTTCTTTCTGTCCCTATGAACTTGGCGACTCCTGTAACTTCATACAAGTGGAATCATGCATTGTTTGTAATTCTGTGACGGGCTTATTCCACTCAGCGTAACATCCGAAAGGGTTCATGCAATTGTAGCAGGTGTCGGAACTATCTTTCTTTCTAAAGGTGGATAATACCGCACGGTGTGGATGAATTGCATTCTGTTTAGCCGCTCATTTGCCAAGGGGAACTTGGGTTGCTTCCACCTTTTGGACGCCGGGATAAATGCCACTGAGAACATTGCATGTGCAAGTACCTCTTTGAGAGGCTGCTTTCAATTTGGGTATGCACCCATACGTGCGATTACTGGATCCTGTGCTAATTCCGTTTTTAGTTTCTTAAGGAATCTCCATACTGTGTTCCATTGCGACTGCGCCATTTACATGCCCACCAACAGAACGCATGGATTCCAATTTCTCCACAAAAATGGCAGTTTTTTTAAAATTTCTTTTTTGTTGATGTATAATGATGGTACACACTCCTGGGGTACACAGTGATGTTTTGATACAAATAATGTATAGTAATTAGATTGAAGTATTTAGCATGTGCATCATTTCTAACCTTTATCATTTCTTTGCTTTGAGAGTGTTCAATATCCTCCTTCTAGCTGTTTGAAACTACGTAATATGTTACCGTTAACTGCAGTCATCTTGCAATGCTGTGGAACACTAGAATTTATTCCTCCTGTCCAGCTATAATTTGGTGTCCTTTGACAAATCTTCCTCTTCCTCCTTTCCTCCCACACTTCCCAGCTGCTAGTTTCCTCTGTTCTCCTTGTCACTTCCATGAGAACAACTTTTTATTTTAGCTTCCACATATGAGTGAGAAGATACAGTGTTTAACTTTCTGTTCCTGGCTAATTTCAGGTAACATAATATCTCTCAGGTTCATCCATCTTGCTGCAAATGACAAGCCTTCC
Source organism: Mirza zaza (assembly GCA_008750895.1). Lineage (NCBI taxonomy): Eukaryota > Metazoa > Chordata > Mammalia > Primates > Cheirogaleidae > Mirza > Mirza zaza. Next base: position 20,224 of record VSMD01054460.1, on the reverse strand, counting down.
TATTTTTTTTAGTACTTTTCTAGTACATATTTCAGTGTGTGTGTGTATGTGTGTGTGTGTGTGTGTGTATTGACGAAATAGTATCCCCTTGTGCACATATACCATATTTTCCTTCTCCATGTAACTGTTGGACACTTGGGTTGATTCTATATATTGCCTATTGCAGAAAAGTTTTATTCTACATTTTAATTTACTCCTAAAATGTCGTAGATAGTTAAAGTAGGGACCATAGAGTCACTCAGTTCCAAATTTTACAAGAGGCCATGGGTATAAGATACCTGTTGCTCCTTGATTGTTTTGTTGCCATCTTGTCTTAAAACTTATTCCTTTCCTTTAAATCCACAACAAGGGGGTTTTGTTTTGTATAACCTCTCCAAAATTTTTAGTAAAATGCCAATGAAAAATTGCTTTTTTAAAAAATGGAAAAATAGAATAGTACCATGCAGCAAGAGTGATAAACCAGTATCTGAAAAGAATATCAGTTACTCTTAAGGTACATGAAGTAGTGTAGGGGAAAAAAATGAAACCTAAATTTCCCCTCAGGGCATGCTTATTTTTGAGCCCAAACTCAGAGAGCAAATGAAAGAAGAAGCGTTCATAGCCCACTCTGGGCTTTCCTTCCCAGCTCTGTGTTCAGGGATCCGCGCTGTTCAGAAATATGACAATTCCGTAGATTCTGTAGGTCTTGCCTTCGCTGATCTCTGATGTGTAATTTACTGTCTTTCAGGAATGACAGATGCCTGAAAGCGACCACTCCCTAAATGTCTGCGTGTTTGCCCGTGCATGTATTTGTGGGAATCTATGTGCTGTGTGCCTGCATCGGTGTGCATGTGTGTACCTGCATGTTTCTGGGTATATGCGTGTGTGTTTGCATATGTGTGTGTTTCTGTGTGGACACTTGAGTTTGTGTGCGTATGTTTGTGAGTGTGTGCATGTGTGTTTGTGCATATGTGAGGGTGTGTGTGTATGAGAATGAGAGAGAGAGAGAGAGAGAGAAGAGAGAGTATCCTTGCAGGCGTTTGCACCCGGCATAGGGTAAACATGGGACAAGAGAGGAACCCCTCAGAAAATTCTCCAGTTATACACATTTCTAACTTCCCTCTAAGTCATTCTCCCTGGATTTACGTGTATGCCTCAATTCCCTACTTGCACACTTTAGTATTTGTCACTGGCAATTCAGAAAATAACGTCGAACAAAACGTCAGGTCTAGGCATAACCTGAAAATGAAAACAAAACCCCATATGCATCAAGGAAGAAAACAAAAGAAAAAAAAAACCCCAACAAACAAAAAGAGTAAACTTTAGGTGTAAGGAGATGAAAACCAAGCTTCCTGCAATGTTGAGGCACCAAATGAGGATGAAGAAACACACTCGCAGACTTTTCATGGGACAAAATGGTTTTACCTCTAAGACATTTATGAGCTTGAAAATGGATGAGCCCAAAAACCATATTCAACATGTATTTTCTTGGGGGGGGGAAAGGTAATTGGAAACACGAGCCCTCTGTTAAAGAGATAACACGGATTGTACACCAAAGAATCGGGACGTGTTTATATAAAGGGCAGGCAGGTGTTCTCCTATTCACGGTGGGTTGTATTCCCAAGAATCTAGCGGGACAGTGGGCTGCCAGGTGGTGGTGTCTGCCATCGGTGAAGATGCATCCTGCACCTTCTCTCCTGTTATTTCTCTTCTACCTCTTCTCTTTTTCTCTTAGAGCCCAGAAGAGGTGTTTCTTATGCTGCGTTCATTAGGAATCTCTTTCCAATTGTGGGTCAAGTGTCAGTGCTGTTGTTTACTCACATGGGCTGAGATATTTTCATGGTGGAGAAACTCACAAGCCATTGTTTCCTTCTTAAGTACAGAAGTGCAGAGAGTTGCATCACATATAGCTCATATATATACATATATATATGTATATGTATGTATCTCAACATGTGTGTGTGTGTGTGTGTGTGTGTGTGTGTCTAGTTTATATGGACAGTCAAGTGCTACACAGAAAACAGTGGTCCCATAAGATTGTAATGCTGTCCTTTTTCTGGGCCTTTTTCATGTTTAGACACACAAATACTTATCCTTGTGTTACAGTTGCCTACAGTATTCAGGACAGTGACATGCCACACAGGTACACTGTAGCCCAGGACCAATAGTCTACACCATATACCTTAGATGTATATTAGGCTATGCCATGTGTAAGTACTCGCAAAGATGTTTGCACAACGATGAAGTTGGCTAATGACCCATTTCTCAGAATGCACCCCAGCTGTTAACACGTGGCTGTATATATCATTCATACATATAGTTCATACATGTGCTTACGTATATAATACATGCATATATGCATGCACATGCATACATTTGTATATGTGTATGTATTCTGCACTTATGTATGTTTATAAGTGATGCATATGTGTATATATGTATACAAATGATATGTGTGTGTATATATGTATACATATGTATACATGTATACAAATGATATATGTGTGTATATACATATAAAGTATATATGTATATAAATATATATGAGTATTCAATTTAAACTTGTTTAAGCATGTGTGAATTTGAAGTTGACATCTATCACGATTTAGGTTTCTTTTTAAAATTGGAAATGTCAATTCCGTTGCAGATGTCAGCAGGCATGCCCACTGATTGTGGTGTGCACGTCCCAGCAGAAGTCTACCTGCCAGGCCAGTCTACATCCCACAATCTCAGCTATGGTGATAAAACCTAGCTTTCCTTTGGAGCATCTTATATTCGAGGCGCAGATGGGAATGCAGGGAGGTGTTGCCTTCTCCAAAGGCACCTCACTGAAATCTTTGGGAGGGAGCTCCTGTCGTCAGGGGAGACGGGGGAAGTGTGCAGAGAGAAGGAGCACACCCAAGTCTTGCAGCTCTGAGACATGCCTGGGAGTCAAACTGGACGGCATGTTCTCCCCCTACCCCCCAACCCCCTGTGTGCTGCCACGTGCTGTGTGCAAAGCCGTGAGTGCAAAGGGCTGTGGGAAAACACTCCAATGTGTGAGCAATCTGTATTTCTGGTTGAGTTCCTGGCTAGTTTTTAAAATTTTTATATGCTTTCTCTGTCTTTTTCAAATGCCGATATCGGAAGAAAAATACTGACAGGGATAAAAACTATTGTTTGTTTCTAGTATTTCTTCTGCTTATTTTTTTTTTATTTTTGATGATAATTAATGAAGTTTGAAGGGCATGTGATAGAACCATACTTTTTTAATTAGAATAAGTATACACACCCTTCCTTAATTAGAGAGAAAACGATGAAATTTGCACAGTCCTTGGAAAGCTTAAATGCAATGTGTATAATTTGCTTTCATCTAAGACGCAAGACTTCAGCAAGAGATTGCCTTGTCCTGTGAAATAATTGTATGTGTTAATCAACAAGAAGTAATTACTGTGTCTATTTATAGCTGGCAGACTACCTAAAAAGCAGACAAACAAATCCTTCAGCTGTGAGCCAATAAATGCAAAATATAAAGGAACATTGCCTTCTATATGGATAGCAAAACAATGAGAAGATGTAGGACAAAGACAAGTTAGATAAAGCAATTTTACATATTTAAAAATGATGTCTAAAGAAAACCTTCATGCTGCTTATGAAAAAGTTAAAATTTTAGGTGTGAACAGAAGAGTTCAGAGAACTCCTTCTCTCCCAAACTACAGTTTTTGGTGGTTTGCTAAGGCTCATGAAATCCTTATGATAGCTTTCTCTCCCTCTTCTCTCCCTGCCTTAGGGGAAGGGAAATTTGGAGTTTCCTTTGGAACAAGAAGAGTCTAGTGAGACCACCGGGACTGAGAGAGGGAAAGAGAAATCCTGACCTGCCATGGGGCTGATCTGGAGATGGTGTTTCAGAGACAGTAGAGAGACCAAGGCTGACATTCGGGATTCTATAGAGTCTCCAAGATGAAACACTACTGTTGTTCCAGCAAGTGTACAGCAAGTGTTATAGCGACTAACTGGGGAAAGAACCGAGCAGCACACAGAGGGTCAGAGAATCAGCCTTTATTCCGCAGGCAGGCTCAGAGGGGCATGCCACCAAATTCTGAGCACCGCCTCCTTGTTCTCCAGTTTTATGCACTTCTTGGGGTTACACACAACCAATCAACTATGAGCATGAGGAGTTATCCAATCAGCAGTGGGATTCAAAAAGCATCCAATCAGCAACAAGCTTTAAATATCCAGTCAGCAACAAGCTTTACATATCCAATCAGTGGTGGGATTCAAAAAGCATCCAATCAGCAGTGAGTTCAGCCATGGGGCCCTGGGGTGGGGTTTTTTTCCCTGTCATTGTCTCTCCACAAAACCATGAGTATCTACTTTATAAAAAGGGATCACCTGCCAGGTATGGTGGCTTGTATCTGTAATCTTAGCAAGATCGTTCGAGAGCTCAGGAGTTCAAGACCAGACTGGGCAAGAGCGAGACCCCGTCTCTATAAAATATATTGAAAAAAAAAAAAGGAAAGAAAGAAAGAAAGAAAAGAAATGGATCACCAATGTCTCCAAACGTATAGATAGACAGGGGATTTTAGATAAGAGAAAAATGGTATCCTCACAAAGCTTTGCATTTGATTTATTTTCTTTTTTATTGCAAGAGTTTATGGTAAGGATTTTCAGCATTCATGGTAGTGGCTGTTACTGTAATTGTCACAGGACTATGTTTTCTCATAAAAATGGTAAATTTCCATGCACAGTTGAAGACACAGATTGAAATTGTTTCAGAGGCTTTGATCTGTTCCAAAACACAGAAGACCAGAACGACAAAGAGATGATAATATACATCTTCACGCCATGCCTGCAGATTGCTTCATTTTACTTACAGAATCCAGATAATGATAGAAAGATATTCTAACTTGCAGTCATTTATACTCTTTGTATCCTTATGAATCCAAGTGCTCATATAGATAGATATGTTTTAGACAAATCAATACTACTTAATTCTGTTCTCTGTAAGTGAAAGAAAATGTCCCTGATGACAGTTTTACCCCTGAATATATATCATTGGCATATTTCAGATTGACTAACTTTTTTTGTGTGTGGCATTAAGTTTTTTTTCTTGGCCATCTAGATAAATGACCATGGGTGTTTTTAGTTTGAATCCTATTCAGATGCTAAGCCTTGAATTATTACATATCAGAGAGAGAAGATAAAGTTGAGTCATCTACTTAGCATTTTGTTTATGGTTTTAAGATTTTGTGCTAATCCATCGTTATATGGCCTCTAAATGTTTCTCAGGGAAACACCAGCTTTTGTTGTGTAGGAGAGAAGGGATTTCTTCATTCTGCTGTGTGAAGACTCTACTTGTTAGCAAAAGATTTCCAGTTTCTATCAGGAAACACAAATCATTTAATTTATATTGTATTTAACATGTATAGATTGATTTTAATTGTTCTGAAATTGGAGACATCATAGTGTAAGTTGAGTTTTATTCCTTGTGTGCCCCAGAGTAACTCACATAAACTTTGTGAAGTATCAGTTTTTGCTGTCTGTATACATGCAAATATAATATACCTGTTTTTAATCTAAACAAGAATTAATTTTGTAGGTAAAATCTGCTTTAAGCTCCTTTCAGCTTCTCTGAGTACTCTGGAGTTTGCACTTATAATTTTAACGGAAGTGTTTTCATACCTACCAAACATTGAGATGTTAAGCTTTCAATAACGTGAGACACATTTGCTCATTTCTTTGGACACCTCGGAAGCTGACTGCAACTTGTTTTTTTTTTTTTTTTTTGTCTTCTGAAATCGCAAAGCGTGTTCTATGACTGCTTTCGATGCTACGATGATATTGCATATTCTTCTTGGAAGAGGACAGCTTTTGTTCGTCCCGCCTCTTGCTTTCTGGGTCCTTAGAACCATCACGTACGTGAAACGATCATTTGACTCCAGTGGGCAGGTTTGGAGAAAGTGGCTCCACGGGCTGACGGGAAGTTTTTCCTTGAAACTGTGTCCTGTCCAGAAAGATAGTCCTTGTCAGGTAAAGAATCTATTTCCTGCATGGAGGGCAAGTGGGGTCTCTCTGACTCTCCCTGGCTGGAGACATGCTCAAGCAGCAAATATCACATCCCTCTGAGGTGGTCCATGGGCTCCTAGGGACATAACAAACAGCGACATCTCCACTTCACACTTTTCTCTTCTACAGAATCCCATTGTCTGTGGATCTCTTGAGCCCTGGGTGTTCAGTAGGAGTCCAGGAGAGGTACGAGGGAGGCAATTCAGGGGCTGCAATGACTCTCCGAAAATACAAGGCACATCCTGTGTGTAATGAGCTTTATAAAGGAAAAAAAAAAAAGGAAATTCTGCCATTTGCAACAACATAGAAGAACCGGGAGGACATCATGCTAAATAAAACTGAGCAGGGCACAGAGAGACAAATACTGTATCAACTCACCTCAATGTGGAATCTAAAAAAAGTCAGACTCATAGAAGCAGAGAGTATTACCTTTGCAAATAGCAAGCTGACTCCTGTTTCCTTAAGAGATTCTTAGCTGCACATTGGTTAACCCCCTTTAAATCTTAAGGGCTTTGATTAACAAAGAAAGTTGTGCCATTTCTATATCATAACGGCATTGACGTGGTGTTTGCATGAAAACCAAAATTGCATGTCGCAGTGAGGGATGCAGCTCTTCCCTCAAAACTCAGTTTAAAGCCCGCTTTTGCATCTGCTTTCATGAATCTTCCATTCTAACCATCAGAAAATACATTTATGGCTGTAAAATAAAATGAGACGCTTACCTCTTTCTGCACTCAGAATCGCCTTGAGGCACCTGGGTTACTGGGCACATCCGTGGATGGTTCCAGAAGTTTAAAGACTACCCCGTGACTCGGGACACGCATCTGAGGGCTGGATGCATTTGTTTTCTCCTAACGGAGACACGCGTGGCTGAGACCCACAACCAAATGAAAATGAAATCTCGGGGTGATTTGGGGCTGGCTCTTCCCTACGCAGAAATCGCCTCACTCACGAATCCATCCTTTCTGTGTTGCCTGACCTTCAGCATGACGCCCTTTTTTCTTTCTCTAGGCATGATTATATGTATTTTGCGGATACAATTTTCTCTCAAAGTGCACTTCAAGGAAGGTCACGCATGGGTTTCTTAATTCCAAAACTTTTGACACCTTGCTCGATTTTTGTCTCTGGGGACCTACTTGCTATTCTGAGAAGCCTGCGCCTCTGATAGCTGAGAATTAACAAGAAGTGTGGGGGTTTCTGAATGTGAGACGCTTTCCGGGAGCCTGGCGTTGATTGGGGTGTTTGGTGGCGCTTTGTGCTAAATGCTGATCCGGTTTGGAGCTTGGGACAGGCAGGCTCACAGTGCACGAGGGAGGTGGGGAATGTGACATGCCAGGCATCTGCAGAGACAAAAAATCGGGGGCTGTGTTTTATCTGCGATGAGTTCACTCCCTTTTGTGACGGGCTTCCTCTTTATTTATTAATTTTTCATTTATTTATTTTTTTATTTTAGCGTATTATGGGGTTAAAAGTGTTAAGGTTACTTATATTGCCCATGCCCTCCCTCCCTTCTCGAGTAAGAGCTTCAAGCATGTCCATCCCCCAAACGTTGCACACTCCTTGTGGTTGTATACACCCGTCTCCTCCTCCCCCCTTCCACCCGATAAATGTTACTCCTATATGTCCACTTAGGTGTTGATCCATTAATACCAATTTTCTGGTGAGGACATGTGGTGCTGGTTTTTCCATTCTTGAGACACTTCACTTAGTAGAATGGGCTCCAGCTGTATCCAGGAAAATACAAGAGGTGCTATGTCACCATTGTTTCTTAAAGCTGAGTAGTACTCCATGGTATACACATACCATATTTTATTAATCCACTCATGAATTGATGGGCACTTGGGTTGTTTCCACAGCTTTGCAATTGTGAATTGTGCTGCTATAAACATTCGAGTGCAGGTGTCTTTTTCATAAAGTGACTTTCGATCTTTTGGGTAGATGCCCAGTAGTGGAATTGCTGGATCAAATGGTAGATCCACTTGTATCACTTTGAGGTATCTCCATATTGCTTTCCACAGAGGTTGAACTAGTTTGCAGTCCCACCAGCAGTGTAGGAGTGTTCCTCTCTCTCTGCATCCACGCCAGCATTTGTTGTTTGGGGACTTTTTGATAAGGGGCCATTCTCACTGGAGTTAAATGATATCTCATTGTGGTTTTGATTTGCATTTCCCTGATGATTAGAGATGTTGAACATTTTTTCATATGTTTGTTGGCCATTATTCTATCTTCTCTCCAGAAGTTTCTGGCTTTATTTGTCTGGTGCAATTAAGGCATGCTGTTAGCCTTGCGTGAAATTCGGAATTTGAGACAGCAACGTCCGTATTGATTCCGGACACTGTTTTCCCACCTGTGCATGAGGGGATACTGCTTGGTGTCACATACAGTGACAATAGAGAGGGGTGGCATTTCATCCAGCATGAGGAGAAAGGTAGAACAGGTAGGTGAGCTAACTATTTCAGATGGTGGAGGGAGCTGAGGGCTGAGGCCACCCAGCTCCAATCCCAAGACTGGTTTGTCCTGATTTTCGGTTTCCATGGTGACTTCAGGGTGTGTTGAGACAACAGTCCCGGGGGGGCGATGGGGCTGTTTCCAGTCTCTGTGGACTCCTTGGTGTGGCTCCTCTTCCCCTGAGCTTGCTCTCCAGCCTGTTTTTTGTTGTTGTTCCTTTAAATAATTTCCTGTTAAATAATGGAGCAAATTGGAGGAATTCAGGAAAGGAGGAATAAACATGCAACGTTGTGAACTGACGGCTCTTAGGTGGTGTCTAACAAGAGCAGTGGGTAGAATTGTGTGCCCTCCCAAAAAAGCGATGTGCGCACATCCTAACCCTCCAGCTCCTGTGAATATGATCTTATTTGAAACGAGGCTTTGAGTATGTAATCAAGTTGAGATGAGGGCATGCTGGGTTAGAGTGAGCCTCAATGCATGATAGGTGTCCTTATAAGGGTGACATTCGGACACAGATATGGACACAGGCCACATGATGACTGAGGCAGAGACCGGAGGGATGTATCTATCTCTGTAAGCCACGGAAGGCCTGCAGGTTCTCCCTCGGAGCTTCCAGAAGAAATGAACCTTGCCAACCCCTCAGGTTCAGACTTCTGGTCTTCAGGACTACAATGGCATACATTTCTGTTGTTTTAACCACTTCGGTACGAGCGTCGACTATAGTCGACAGCCACAGATGAACGCGCACGGTGACTTCAGCCGACAGCCGTGATGTGACTTTTCTAAATTTTCACTAATCAAAATAAAATTGCGAACATTTAAAAATAACATAAGCATAAAACATAAAAACATAAAAATAACATAAACATTAAAAAAAACATATATGTCTATGTTACCCATTCTGATTTACATGACAAGTAAAGCTGCCCGTAAAGTAAAACAAGCTCACAGTGCTTTCAAGGTTTCTTGTGTTTGCATACAAGAGCAAAACGGACACGTCGTCAATGCACAGCACAGACTGTCGTGCGGACTGTGAGTGCCGGCTGTGGGCGAGGTGTCGCGGCTGGTGAGCGCTGTACCAAAGCGGTTAAAGCATCCAGTGTGTGGCCCTTCATGACGGCAGCCTTCAGAAAATAAAACAAAGAAGGAGCATAAAAAATTAATTTTTAAGCTCCCTGCCTCTTAGATAGCAGAGGATAAGGGAAAATTCCTGCTATTACCAGGCTCAGCAGATGTGACATCTGTACCACGTAGTGCTAGAAGGAGGCTTGGCAGAGCCGTGGGGAGGATGGTCCTGAGCTGAATCAGAGCAGGGGTCTGTCCTACAAGGCAGCAGAGAAAGAGCAATGCTGGCCAGCTGGCGTGGCAGGGGCAACTCTGCTTGTTGGGCGTGCTGAGAGCAAAGCTGAGTATGAAGGCAGAAGCAGCTCAGGGAGACCTGAAGGTTTGAGCACATCCCATCAGCATAATTCATGGAGCTAGTGGCAGAGGAATGCCAGGGTTTTAGCAGATGGGAGCAAAGGCATGTGCACTTTTATATATTTTAGATACTGTGCACGGAACACTACCTGTCTATGTAAACAGTGGACAACGCAGTGTTATATAGCCGAGATTCACAGGGCCACAGGACAGAGAGACAGGGTCACAGAGGCTGTAATTATCAAAAGGAGTTTTACCGTCTAGCTCGAGCTAGGGTCCGAGCCCCCAGAGTGCCAGCGCAGTGGCCTCTTCTTCGGGCAGGGACCCCTGCCCCCTTTGTGTGCTAGTGACCCTTTTATACCTAAGCTGTTTACATGCTGATCATGCATCCGCCCCCACAGTGATTCTTACTTCATCCTGCCCCTGGTAGGCTCCAGCCTGTTCCGGGTCCTAGCTGAGAGGCTCCGGTTTCCGAGTTCCTTGTCTTTCTCCTCTGCATCCCATAATGTACTCATAATGCCTTGCGGTTAGCAAGCAAGCAGTAAACAGAAGCTGGAAGGTGTCCGTTGTCCTTACAGCCCAGTACCTTACAGCAGAAAGTGAGAAGGCTAAGCGAAGTATCCCAAGAATGGAAAAACAAGCGGCACATGCGCTTGTCACTAAGTTGGAACTAATCCATCAACACTTAAGTGCACGTGTGGAAATGACATTCATCAGAAACCAACCAGGTGGGAGGGGGAGGAGGGGATGGGTATATTGACACCTCACGGGTACCATGCACACTGTCTGGGGGATGGGCGCACTTATAACTCTGACTCAAGTGGTGCAAAAGCAATGTATGGAACCAAAATATTTGTGCCCCACCTCTAGTATTCTGACAAAACAAATAAATAAATAAAAATTGTAATGGCACAAAAACGGGATGCTTGATGAATGTGAGATACAGACACAAGGAAAGAAAAAAAAAATCGTAGAACCCATGTTCTACACTCTTTATGTACTGAACATAACACCGTTTTGTAAGGCTAAGTTTAAAATCGCACACTGATATCATAACAAATGAGAAAAATGTCACCTGCGTTCAGGGGAATGCCGGTGGCGACCTGTGTAACAATAGGATGTTATCAGTAAACTTTCCACTTTCTTTACTGCTCCTAGATTGAACTGAAGGTCTCTCTTGCCATGCCTAAGACGTACAGGTGATGCTTAATTAGAGCGAATACATTATGGGAAGATCCACGTTCAAGTCTCAGAGCGTTCCGGGTTCCCTTCCAAGGACTGACTTCATTGCTCACCTAATTATCTCCTTGGCCTCGGTTAGTTAATTGGGTCAAGAGGTCAGAGGATCTTAAACCCAAAACGCTCTTATTCCCTGCTGGGTTTTTCTCACCTTCATTAATTTTTGGAGGCATGCTTCACGGTCAGACTATTGCATTCTTTTTTTTTTTTTTTTGACTACGGATGGAGAGCAGGTAGCCCAGAGCTGTGTTAGGATTATATTTCTTGGAAATGGATAGCAGCTCTCTAAAGTTGTCCCTTGAATATCTGCACATTCGGTGAATGGGTATATTCACTGACCATTTCCTTCCTTCACTGCGGATGGCAGATGGGTCTCTACTATGCTTTTTTTTTCTTTAGGGCGAAGCCGTTTTTTCTTGAGCTGCAGAGCAGCTGCTGCGACACTAAATCAGAGTTGCTGTGGTATGGCAGGCACTTATGGGCCATAAACTACCCAGATTGGAGCTGATTGGGATATCAGACGGTGGGAGGATTGCCCAGGCTGCCAACACGATGGGCTCACCTTGACGCAGAAATGGAGATGCAATGTCTGTCGGGCGGGATGGCTTATTCATGGGGACATCAGTGAATGGTGGGGTTTGGGGGAGGAGAGAGAGGAGGAAGGAATTTACCTTCAAGGACAAATCAGTAGTTTTTTTTTTTCTTCTTCTTCTTTAAAAAAACGAAAAGCAGGTGAATTATACCCATACCAGGTAATATGGCAATTTGCTGAGCATTCGATTACAGAATGAAAGAGAGAGAGGGAAAATGTTAGGAAATAATGGAATGGAATAGAATGGAGCAGAATGACACTGGTCTCTCCAAATCTCTACCTGTGTATGTAGCTCCTCTAGAAAATGCAACTGGGGAAAGAGACGGCGGAATTAGGCCATTGTTTTCCTGCGCTTGTTTCAGCAGACTCGCTCCTCCGGCTAAGCCGTGGTGCACGCAAGGACAAACATTTGTGCATTGTGGTTGTTTATTACTGACTGACCCGATAATGATATTTTAGAGTATGGTTTCTCCTGCTCACATCTGGAGGCGGCTTGCGTTATAAAAACAGCAACATAGATCAGCAGTGATTAAATGGCACAGAATACTGCAGAAAGTAAGGTTTTCCCTACGTGCAAAAGTCACACCAACCACCCAGAACCTCCCTCTGCACTGAAGAAGCAAACTCAACACTCTCAGAGCCTATGGACAAGAGGTTTGGAGTCCTGCTGATTTCAGGAATGTTCTAGGAGTCCCAAGGACTCCTAGCAAGAGTGAATCAGAATCACTCTTGCTCCGCTGGAGTGAACTTTTTGTGGACATCTGGGTGGTAGCTTTCTTTCTTTTCTTTCTTTCTTTCTTTCTTTCTTTCTTTCTTTCTTTCTTTCTTTCTTTCTTTCTTTCTTTCTTTCTTTCTTTCTTTCTTTCTTTCTTTCTTTCTTCCTTCCTTCCTTCCTTCCTTCCTTCCTTCCTTCCTTCCTTCCTTCCTTCCTTCCTTCCTTCCTTTCCTTCCTTTTCTTTCTTTTCTTTCTTTCTCACTCTGTTGCCTGGGCTAGTGTGCCATGGCATCAGCCTAGCTTATAACAACCTCAAACTCCTGGCTTCAAGCAATCCTCCTGTCTCAGCCTCCCAAGTAGCTGGGACTATAGGCATGTGCCACCATGCCCGGCTAAGTTTTTTTTCTAGTTTTAGTTGCCCAGTTAATTTTTTTCTTTCTTTCTTTTTTTTTTTTTTTAGTAGAGACAGGATCTCACTTCTGCTCAGGCTAGTCTTGAACTCTTGAGCTAAAGCAATCCTCCCTCCTTGGCATCCCGGAGTGCTAGGATTACAGATGTGAGCCACCACATATAAAGAGTTAATTATATACTTAAAGCACATATACTTCGTGATATATATGTATGAGAATAGCCCTCCTTTTCTGAGGCTTGTTGGTCAGTCCTGTAATGGTAGCTGTAGAACATTAGAAGCTTCGAACATTGCTCAATTCCAATATTTCAATTTTTAATAGATTGGTTGTTTGTGTCCTGAGAGATGTTTGCCTACCTTAAGGTCAATGAGATTTTCTCTGAGGTCTCCCAGAAGTTTTGTAGTTTTATCCTATATGTTTAGGTTGATGATTCATTTCCAGGTACATTTAGAATTAGGGGTGTGAGTTAAGGGGTAAAATGTAAATGTTTATCTGGGTGTCTCAGTGTATCTCGATAAGATTTAATACAATGCCTATTTTCTTCTCCATCAGATAATCTTGGTAACTGTTGGCAATTAGTTGGTTCCATATGCGTTGTGATATTTTCAACTCTACTTTGTTCATGTCTTCTATATGTCTCTGTTTATGCCAGTATTACACTGTTTTGTTTACTGATGCTTTGGAGAAAGACTTAAAATCAGGTCGTTTGTATTTCCATATAAATCTTAGAATCAACTTGTTGATTTCTACAGAAAAGATTGGCTGGAATTATGTTGAATCAATAGGTCCATTTGAAGAGAAATGATGTCTTAACAATATTGATTCTTTAATCCCATTGGCGTATATAACTCCATTTACCTAATTATTTTCTAATGTCTTTCAGCAATGTTTTGTAGTTTTGTGTGCACGTATTTTGTTAAACATGTCTTTAAGTATTTCATTTTTGATGTGTTTGTAAATGCTTCTAAAATTGAATTTCCCAATAATTTTTGGCCTGCATGAAAACATATGGTTGATTTCATGTTTTTCCATTGTTTTTAATTCTTTGCTTAAAGGTCTTCTTGTTTCCAATAGCCTTTTTTGTAGTTTCCTTAAGATTTGCTACAGGCACAATAATGGTATCTTCAAATAAAGACAGTTTTACCATTTCCTTGCCAATAAATATGATTTTTCTTTTTCTTCTTTTTATTTTCTTTTTATTTCACTGGCTTAGATATTCAGTACGATGTTAATGAAAAGTGGATCTTAGAGTCTTTCACTGTTAATTATGAAGGGAGCTGAAATTTCCTTTTGTAGATGCTTTTATTTATTTATTGAAGTTAATTTCTTTCTACTCCTAGTTTCCTGAGATCTGTTGTTACGACTGTGAAAGTTTGTTAAATTTTTTCTACATCTATTGAAAAAATATATTTGTCTTCTCTTTTGTTCTGCACATACAGTAAATTGTATGAGTTGATTTTGTTTTTAGTGCTGAATGCACTTTGCATTCCCGAGATAAAACTCCAATTGGTCATTATTTTCTATTTTGTATATATTACCTGGTTTGATTTCCTAATATTTTATCAAGGATTTCTGCATTTATGTTTATGAGAGACATTGGTAATGTTTTTTTCTTGTTTCAATAGCAAGATGATGTTGGTTGCATAAAAGAAGTAGGAAGAGAGGTCCTCCCTTTTGATTTTTAGAAGTGTTTATGTAGTATTGGTATTACATATTGGTTATGTAGTATTGGTAGTATTGGTATTATTAGCATTTATTTCTTATACATTTTGTAGAATTTACCAGTGAATCTAACTGGTCTTAGAGTTTTTCTAATGGGATGATACTGAATATTAATTTAATTTTCCTTATAGATTTAGCCTATTCATATTTTTTTATTACTTGTTATATCTGTCTCAGTTATATTTTTCAATAATTTAGGCTTTTTTGCTAAAGATTTTCAATTTATTGACATTATGTTCTTCATAATATATTCTTATATTTCTAAACTTTGTCAAATCTATGAAAATTTATATCATAATAAGTAAATAATAAATTTATGATATAAATTTATATCATAAAATAAAATGATATTGTTATGTCTTTCTTAAGAAATATAGCTAAAAGTTTATTAATTTTATGGGTCTTTATAAAAGAAGCATTTTTTGTTTTCTTTGATTTTTCTCTACAGTTTTACTTCCATATTTCATGTTTTCATGTTATCTTTTCCATTCTTCTACCTAATCTTTGTCTTAATTTTTAGTTCTTTTTCCAGCTTTTGCAAGTGGCGGCTTAGGTCATTGACTTTTAGAACTTTTTTATTTTACATTATCATTTAAAGCTTCAAGTTTCCCTGTAAGCACTAAGCTTTGGCTTTAAACTACCGTTTTTATGTTGTATTTGAATTATCATTTAGTCAAAACATTTTCCTATTTCCCTTGTGATACTTCTCTTCTACCTATGGACTATTTAGATGTGTGGTTTAAATTCCAAATGGTCGATTACTAGTTATCTGTGTGTGTTTTCAATTTTAATTCCTCTTTAATCGTTTTAAATTTATCGAGACTTCTTTTTCATGCCAGCAAGTGGTGATTCTTGGGGAATGCTTTTATGGTCTCTTGAAAAGAATATGTTCTATCATTATTGAGTATGCTGTTCTATAAATGTCAAGTCTGTTGATAATGTTGTTCAAATATGCTATATTCTTGTTGATTTTCTGTCTACTTGTTCTAGCAATTACTGAGTGAGGAGTGTTGAAATCTCTGAATATAATTTTTGGGGTTTGCTTGTTTCTCCTTGCAACTGCAGTTTTAAAAAACAAATTTTTGTGCTCTGAGATTCTTTTACTGGGTATATACACATAATGGATTGACTCCTGTGGGTTTTTTTTTTTTTTTGAAATTCCCCTTTTGATTTGGGGATTAAAAAAGAAAACAATATTGTTTCTCCACTGTTTTAACCATTAACATTTGCATTATATATGCTTTTCTATTGTTTTCTTTGAACCCCTTCTGAGACTTTATGCTTAAATTGCATTTCTTATAGAAAGAATGTATTTATGTCTCCTTTTTGTCCTGTCTGACAATCTGTGTTTTCATGGAAATGTTTAGATTATTTGCAGTCATAAAATCATCAGTATGGCTGGGCAGAATACTATTATCTTGGTATATGTTTTTTATTCATCTCATTTGTTCTCCTTTATCCCCCTTTCCTGCCTTTTTTTTTTTGATTATTTGGGTATTTCAGTTTGCTGTCTTATATCTCCCTATTGACTTACAAATCTTACGTCATGTTTTATTTATTTTCAGTGATTCTTGAAGCAATTTGGTGGGCACTGGCCACATATCACTTTGAGCCCTTGAAATGTGATCAACATAACTGAGAAATTCTATTTTAACTATTTTAAATTTGAATTTAAAAAAATGACAGCAGTGTAAAATAGCTGTTTGTTATGCTTGACTTTCTTGTTTTCGTAGAATTACATTTTAGTAATTGTTGCTTTGCATAGGATATTATTGTTGCATTGCCCTACTTGTATTGGGTGGGTACATAACTTTTAGCATGACACACACACTCATCACAAATGGATTCAGTATCAACAGACTGATTCTGGTTGAATTTTTTTTCTATGGACTGATGTAATATTGTAATTTCTTTATTTATGTGTCCTTTTTTCGCAGTCAGCAAATTTGTGGTGATACCCATGTAAATGGTGATGAGTAATTACACTGAAACATTTATTATTATTTTACTTGCAACAGAATTAAATTAGTTCTGTCATTAAAAAAATAAGTATCAACATATTTTAAAATATAAAATGAAAGTGCAGAATTGAGTGGAAATGCTGACGCTAGAATAAAGACCAGAATCCCACAGAACAAAGAGATCAGAAAAAAGCTACATTGCACATTTCATGAATGTTATTTGAAATTTTCTTTAACAGGGCAAAACAACAAAGTTATTTGTTTGGTGTAAAAAAAACTTACTGTGGAATACTACTCAGCCACGAAAAACAATGGTGATCTAGCACCTCTTGTATTATCCTGGATGGAGCTGGAGCCCATCCTACCAAGTGAAGTATCACAAGAATGGAAAAACAAGCACCACATGGACTCACCACCAAATTGGTATTAACTGATCAACACTTAAGTGCACATATAGTAATAACATTCATCAGGTGTTGGGTAGGTAGGAGGGGGAGGAGGAGACGGGTATATTCACACCTAATGGGTGCAGTGCATACTGTCTTAGGGATGGACACTCTTGAAGCTCTGACTTGGGTGGGGCAAAGGCAATACATGTAACCTAAACACTTGTACCCCTGTAAAATATTCTGAAATTTATGAACATATAAATAAAGAAATAAAGTCAAGCTCATAAAAATAGAGAGTAGAATGGTGGTTACCAGAAACCAGTGACCATGCAGTTGGTGTAACATTAACCAAAGGACCAAGTTCTGGTTAGACAGGAGAAATAAGTTCAGGAGATACATCGCACAGCACGGCGACTATAGTCACTCACAACGTAACGTACATTTCAACATTGCTCAAACAATAGATCTTAAAGGTTCTCACCACAAACAGATGATAAGTCTACGAAGCAGTGGGTGTGTTAACTGGCATTATTTAATCATTCCACATCATATGCATATTGAAAGCATTACAGTGCACCCCGTAAATACGTACAATTATTACTTGTCCATTAAACATAAACTCAAATAATACAAAAAAGAAAAGAAAAGAAAAGAAAAGAAAAGAAAACAGCTCTGAACAGTAGCTGGAGATTTGAGAGCGATTATCGGCATCTCTTTTCTTCGTGTAGTTCTTTTATGTTTCTTTCAGAAATTCTGATCGTCTTGGGAGAAGAGACCTGCATTTGCCAGTTTCCCATGAAAGTAGTTGGAGGTGAGAAAGACGACTAGGAAGTGTTACCTCTTATTTCCTGTCATGAAAATAGACTTGAAACAGAATCCCTTCATTGTTCACTCACCCTTCTAGAACAATTGATTACCCGGTGCGAGGATCAGGCAAGATAACCGCAGGATCGTGTTTGATAAGCTGGGCTGTATCTCCTCTCTGTGAAGCGTTTCTGTAACTATTCAGGAATTATGATTTCCATTTCACCTGTATTCATTGCACTGCATGGAAATGCGTGCTCTTTGCATATGGTCTCCAAACAAGCTTTGAATCCTTTAAGATCAGGGTGTTCTCCTGTTAACTATTAAGTGAGCAGACCAGTTTTCCAAAAGTGTGTATGTACTATATACAGTTTGATTGCAAATTATTATTATTATCAGTTTCTGGAAAGATATTTTGAGTGTTTTCTTTGGGGAAAATCATGCTGACATGCACTTGCATTATTCTTTCTTAGCACGTGAAATGGGAAAAGGGAGTTCAGATGCTTGAATTATTCACTTCAAATCCTCCTGTAGGATCAAGAATGCAGGACATATGGGATTCAAACAGCAGCACCCCTGGCGATTTGGTCTGGGGTCATTCTCTGTTGTGGCATGGGCCCGTCACACACATTGTAGGATGCTGAGAATCTTCCCTGGCATCTCCCTACCACTCTGACCCTTGACAACCAAAAATGCCTCCAGACAAATGCTCAATGACCCGATGGAAACAGCATTTCCAGATTTAGGAAATGCAAATATATGGTGCCCAGTTATTTTTGAATTTCAAGGAAAAAAAAAAAGAATAATTACTTAGCGTAAGTATGCCCCTTGCAATATTGTGTTTGGCAAACCTCCCTGGTATGTAAAATCACCCCTCGCTTGCATTTCTCTCCTGTTTCTTTCCAAATTTACAAATGTGTAAGGATCTTATGCCTTGGGGGGAGACATGGGTTTTTGCACTAGGAGAATACCAAAAACACTTTCCTACGGGTATATTTTTAGGCAGAATCCCAAAATTAAGAACAACCTAGCTGAGGTGCCCACACTGTCCCAGTTTATTGTTAATTGCATATTTTCCACCTCACTTCACCCACCAAACTCAGACAGTGTTAAATAATGATGTTTGCGAAAATAATCCATTGCTTGGGTAGGAGAGGCTCTATGGCAAAGTTCTCAGTCAGTGCCCGTTCCGAATTCCCCTTGTGGGGAAAGGACCGAAAGTTCTAATTATACTTTACAGGGTTGATGAATCTCTTGTCTGTAGCAGTTTTTTTCCCCCAGGTTATTTCTGCTGGAAAATCTTCGGTTGGTAAAAATAAAGTGTGCTCTTCCACCCTGGGAATCTAGTGGTCTTTAGCTTCCAGCCTGTTGGCCTCGATCTAATTACCCAGTGTGAAGTGTCATTTGTTGGCAGTGAGACTATACTGTGCTGGCAATAGGAAAGTCCTCCTGTTAACGACAGCCAGCAGACTCACACAATTAAAAGGTGGCATTTCACAGACTATTTCTGGCAAGTTTTAGAGCCAGACGAAAAACTCGAGTATTTTTTTACTGCTCAGAGATTAACGCATAAAATAGATGCATAAAAATGTGCAATGGGCTTATAAACTCCTAAGTACAAGGATCTGTATCCTCCTTGTTTGGGGTCTAGCTCCCATTCCCCCAGACTTTGAACATGGAATGAATGCTTATTGCTAAAGGGAAGTTAAAGTAGAATGTTTCCCTTCTCAAACAGAAACTTAAACTCTCCTAAACTACAGAATCGTGTCACTCTTAGCTTCAACAGTACTTTCTCTCCTGTTTCCTGTCTACAAAAATAATCAGTCTTATCTGTGATGATGATGATGGCATGATGGTGATGTCGGTGATGGTCATGATGGTGATGACGATGGTAAAGATCATGGTGATGGTGATGATGGTGATATGATAATGGTGATGGTGATAGTGAAGATGATGATGGTAATGGTGATGATGATGGTGATGGTGATGATGGTGATGGTGATATTGAAGATGATGATGGTGATGGTTATGATGAGGTGATAGTGGTGATGATCGTGATGATAGTGATGTTGATGGTGGTGCTGATGGCAATGCTGATGGTACTGGTGATGATAATGGTAATAATGATGATGATGATGATGGTGATGGGGACAATGGTGATGGTGATGATGGCGATGATGATGATGGTGATGACAGTAATGTTGATGATGGTGATGATGGTGATGGTTATGATGAGGTGATGGCAATGATGATGGTGATGGTGATGATGGTGATGGTGATAGTGAAGATGATGATGGTGATGATGGTGATGGTTATGATGAGGTGATGGTGGTGATGATGGTGATGGTTATGATGAGATGATGGTGGTGATGATGGTGATGATGGTGATGTTGATGGTGGTGCTGATGGCAATGCTGATGGTACCGGTGATGATAATGGTAATAATGATGATGATGATGATGGTGATGGTGATAATGGTAATGGTGATGATGGTGGTGATG
>VSMD01054453.1:0-35741 GCA_008750895.1 Mirza zaza | reverse complement strand
CAAAAATAGAAAAAATTAGCCAGGCATGGTGGCACATGCCTGTAGTCCCAGCTACTCAGGAGGCTGAGGCAGGAGGATCGCTTGAGCCCAGGAGTTCAAGGTTGCTGTGAGCTAGGCTGACACCACAGCACTCTAGCCAGGGCAACAGAGTGAGACTCTGTCTCAGAAAAAAGTGCACAGAGAATGACACAATGGACACTTGGACTCCGCCCCCGAGTTGGACTGTATTCACTTGGGTCATTCACATGCCAGACCTGTATGCTGGGCAGCATGAAGGGCCAGTGGTCCTCCACTTGTCCCCTTCCTTGCCCACCCTGTGGAGTGACGCCCCCAAGTACAGTGCTTATCATCCTCACATTTTTTTAAGCTTTTTACCACTTATATATGTTAATTTAACAAGTCACAGTTTCATTCCGTATGTGATAAAAAGCTATACAAATAGTATATCATAAAAATCCTATAAAAAAAGAGAGAAAAAAACTAGAATACAAAAATGCATATATAATATAAACTCAATAATGGCACAGTAAGTAATTTTATTTTCTACCTTATACTATATAGCACATACACATACATACATACACACAGTATAGTATTTCTATTATAGACTATATTCCCCAAATTTAGTATAATTTGCTTTCATACTCAGGAGAAATGCTATTAAAAACAGGTAATGCTATGGATGATCTCCCCAAGATACAACATCTCAATTTTAAAAGTAAGACCAAGGGAACCCCCAGGGGCAGCTAGGTACACTTAGCTGTGAATGCTTAAATACTGCATGGGGAACTCTAAGAGAAACACAAAAACTGTAGTTACAGCCTGCCTATGAAGAGGGCACTGGGTGCCTGGGAGACAGGAATCTTTGTTTCTGAATGAGAAATATAAACAGTGCAAGATATAGAAGTATAACAGGACCTATAAACCTTAAACCAGAAAGCACATGTGCTAAGGTCTATTCAGAGGAGGTGGAAAGACCACCCCAGACATGTGCCCCTGGAGAAAGCTGCTCCAGGGTAAGTATGAAGGTGGGCTCCCCTCAGGCAGTCAGAATCTTGTCCCTGGAGAAACAGCTCCACAGCCCTAAGTTTGTATGGTATAAGAAATGCTAGCCTTCAATAAGTGGCTCTCTGTTTTACAGATGTTCAAGAAAAAAACAGAAATAGTTTGGACCCTCCCCCATCCACATCAGTCAACTACCCAAGCTAGTTCCACAAGAAAGGTAAAATACACCACTATCCAGTAAGTTGAGAAATGAGGAAAAGAAATCTATAAAAATTTAGGAGATATCAATACACACCTATCAGAATGGCTAAAGTAAAAAAGTGACAAGACTAAATGCTAAAACTCATACATGGCTGGTGAAAATGTAAAATGGTACTTCAATTCTAGAAAAAAAGTATGGCAATTTCTTACATTAGTGTTCCTTATATTTGTGTTTAAACCTAATCAGAAGACCCAGCAACTGCACTCTTTGGTATGAATCCCAGAGAAATGAAACTTATACAAAAACCTGTACATTACAGAGTAAAATTACTGAATTTTTTTTAGAAAGCCTATACATGAATATTCATAGTAGCTTTGTTTGTCATACTGTAACAGAGTAGTCACCCCTCCTCCCATAGATATAGAAGCATAAAATTGAGAGTGGGGAATATGTAACAAAGGAAATGGTCTGAAAAAAAAAAAAAAACAAAAAAAAGCAACAAAAGATTTCTATCTCTTTAAAACTTCCCCCACTCTTTGAGACCTGCAGCCTGGCCTATATCCCTGAGGCAGGTTAAGTCCTTTGTTAAAAGAGATAACTCAGCCATCCCAGGCAGCTGCCAGCCTCCCAGCCAGTCCCCCAGGTGAGCGGCTGGCAGAGTTCTCTGCAGAGATGAGAAGATTAGAATAGTTAACCACAAAAGCCAAGAACTGAGGGGCCCTCCCTTTAAAAGCTGTTTCTGCTTATGCTCAGGAAATTTGGATTTTGAGACAGAAGGTCTACCATTTTTCCTCCTTTGCCAGCAAAGTAATAACACTTCTCTTTCCTCCTCCTCAAACCACTGGTTTTCCTTCATTCTTCTGACACAGCCTTGAGGACAAGTGCTGAGCTTTTGGTAACAGATTTCTCGGTAACAATACCCCCAAACTGGAAATAACTGAGACAAAGTATCCGTGCCATGGGATACTACTCAGAAATAATGACACATGGAACTACTTGGAAAAATCTAAAGGGAATTACACTGAGAGAGAAAAAAGCCAATCTCAAAAACTTAACTAGACAAAGAGAACAGATTAATGACTGCTAGAGGTTAAGGTGGGAGAAGGAGAAAGAGATGGGTGTGGATATTAGAAAGGCCTTTTGTCCATGTACCCTGCCTGCAGTGGTGGTCTCACACAAATTCACACATGTGGTCAAACTGCAAAGAAACAGATACACAACTGAGGGTATACAAAACTAGAGAAACCTGAATAGAGTAGGCAGACTGCATCAAAGTCAATATGCTAGTTGTGCTAATTGTGTTACAGTTTTGCTAGTGGCTACCACTAGGGGAAACTGGGTGAAAAGTATAAGGAATCTTTGTACTATTTCTTACAAATGCACATGAATTCACAATTACCTCCCAAAAAAAAGGTTTTGTTTTTTTTTTTTTTTTTACTTTAAGAATTCTTCCACTTGGGCAGGGCATGGTGGCTCAGACCTCCAATCCTAGCACTCTGGGAGGCTGAGGCAGGAGGATTGCTTGAGCTCAGGAGTTCAAGAACTGGAGCTGTAGACCAGCCTGAGCAACAGCAAGACCCCATCTCTACTAAAAACAGAAAAATCAGCCAACTGTGGTGGCCTGCTCCTATAGGTCCAACCACTTGGGGGGCTGAGGCAGGGGGATCACTTGAGCCCCGGAGTTTGATGTTGCAGTGAGCTACGATGACACCACTGCACTAGACAGAGTGACAGAGTGAGGCTCTATCTCAAAAAAAAAAGAATTCTTCCACTTAATGAAAGACATATTCCAATTAATCCATCAACCCTTAAAGTCACTACAAAGAACACATAGAAAAATCAACTGGGCTCTCAACCACTTCTGTATCTGAGGGACTTCAGTTTGATTCAACAAAAACACAAGAGTGCTTAGAGAATCTTAGTATCTACTGCCCGCTTACACAGAAACCCCTGACTGACCATCGTAGTCGGTCAGAAAGGAAAGACAGAACCATGTCACTGGCTATTATCAAATGGGCAGGAATCTAATCTTTCACTTGGTTTCATTGTTTCTAAAATCATAATGAAAAATATGACATGTATACTCATCCCTCATTATCTGCAGCGGATTGGTTCTGGAACCTCCCCCACACCAAAATCCAAGGATGCTCAAGTCCCTGATACAAAACAGCTTAGTATTTGTATATAACCTACACACATCCTCCCACACATTTTAAATCATCCCTAGATTACTTATAATACCTAATATAATGTAAATGCTATGTAAATAGCTGTTATACTATACTGTTTTTCATTTGTACTATTTTGTGTTATTTTTTACTGGGTCTTTTCTTAAGAATATTTTCAATCTGCAATTGGTTAAAGCCATGGATGCAGAACCCAGATACAGAGGGCTGACTGTAATGTGATTTCAACTAGATTTAAACATAAAAAAACATGGAAAAAGGTGACAAGGAGCACACCTGTCTCCAGGGAGAAAAGATGATCAGGGTTCTTAGCCTGCTTCTTTCTGCCTCTTGTACTTTCTATGCGCTCTCCAGGGAGTCAAAGTCACTATTACAGTCAAATAAAGCCAACTCTCTTAACTACCTAAAATGAGTTACATCTGGTATTCTAGAAGTTTAGCCTTCTAAGGACAAAAGTTTGGTAGACAGCTACATTTAGGAAAAAATATAATTTTACACAAGCCTCAAACGTTCTGGTGGCCGCTAATAAATACTTCAGAGGAAGTCTGATGTATTAACAGACATCAACAAATTAAAACTCATATGCCCAAAAGTATTTCTTATAATAAAAGAATAAGAAAATCACATTAGGAAGAAAAAAATGAAGCATCTAAATTGGTTAGCACTAAATATTACAATCTGTTCCCTATCCAGTAGCAAAACAAAACAAAACAGAAAGAATACAACATTCAGAACTATTTTCAAAATTGGACTTGAGCTGATCTAAACCTCTGGCTGGCTTCTACAGTTACTGACAGAAAAGGGTCTTTAAAATAATAATAGATTACACAAATATGGCCTGTTACTATATGAGCAAACTGGCAAATCCATTCTCCAGATTATACAAAACACACAAAAAGAGAAGTAAAGAATAAAATTTCACAAGGTGAAGAAAGAGACTGCATTGAAAACTTTAAACTTTCCTGAATGAAACAGCCTGAATTTTATATTTAGCTGACATCAGGATTCTTTCTTCATTTTATCATTACCCTTTTTTGTCCACAGGAGGCAGAGAAATGCTGCTGCTTTTCCATTTAACTTTGACATTCTCCTGAAAAACAGTTCTATTCAAGGCAATGAAGTAGCGTTCCAAGATCACCAGCCTCTGCTTGAGTCTCAGGGCCGAGAGGGTGGTGGTGGCCGACTGGACGGCCAGAGCTTGCTGCTCTTTAACCAGCACAGAAAGACATTCCTTCAGTTCATTCGCATCTGGAAAACAAGACAAGAAAACATCTCACCTGTCAATATCTTGGCCACAGTTTGTTGTAAAGTTGAGAAAATGGATAATGATGACAGGGAATATTTGAGTGCATGAGATATGGCAAAAAGGTCTTGAACACGTTACACGTATTAGGAAATCCTCACACCCACTGGAGGTAGTGCTGTCCATCCATTTTATGAATGAGGAAACTGAGGCACAGAGTGGTTAAGTAACTAGCCCGAGGTCACACATAGGAGTACAGTACGTGACACAGACCACTCTTAGCCACCATGGTATACTGCCTCTCTGTAAACATCATATAAAAGTTGTTAAGACAAAACTATAAAGTCGATACTTACCAGCAGCACATTTCCTAGACAGAAAAACTCTAGCCATTATTTTCATGTTATAAAACCAAATCCAAAATAAAATCAATGTTTCAATAAAATCACCTAGCATGCATGACTCATGAAAGGTAATACATTTATGGCAATATTTCAGAGAAAGATAAAGTAACTAGTTAGAATGTGCAGTGAGTAAGTGATATTTCATTATACTATTCTATTTGTATGTGCTTAAAAACATCCACATTAAAGAATATTTTTCAAGTAGCAAGAAGGCAATCGCATGAATGAAAATAATTCAAAGGATTCTGGTCTTCCAATTAAGCATAAGTCTGTCTCAAAGTACAGACAGATACTCATAGTTGAATTTTAAGTTACTTCCTCTTAATCCACTACACCAGGACAATTCGCAGCAGCAGGGCGAGAGCAGGGCTCACCTATGCCTGTCTTCTGTCTCTGGTGCTGATTAGCCATGAGGCTAATTTGCCTCACAGCCTTGGACCCTGACAGACAGCAGCAACACCCCTATCAACTTCCCTTGGATAGAAAACATCAGTTTTCTGGCTACCCACCACCTGAAAATGCTTTCCACAGTAAGAGGGATCTCAGAAGGCATTAATTAGAGGAATACATCTCACTGCTCCCTGGGGAGGCTCAGAGTGGTGCACTGTGTCCAACACCAGCAACAGGATGCAAGGCCTGGAGCTTTAGAACAAACCCCTTGGTATCAAAAGCTCCAGTAGCCAACAGCTAATAGCTATGAAAACTAGATGAATAACACTTTAAATTGGGCTCAAGATGGAGAAGCAGAAAGATATGCAGGTGAAGCAGCACTCCTGCCCTTCTCAGGGCATCTCACTACGCTGCACTCTAGGCAAGGAGCCTGGGCCGGCACTGAGAGGCACCCAATCCTTCACAGAACAAAGAAAAGCCCTATCAAGGACATGTCCCCAAGAGAAATTTCTTCCAGAAATCACGTCTCGGAAAAGCTTATCCTTCCTGAAGAGTCACTACATTTTCCACTTTTCAAATATGTCTGCTTGGCTGCAGAGCCCAGACACAAGCCCAAAACTCAGAGGCCAGTTGTTCCCTTGAGCATCCACATGCCCTTCCTGACATCCTCTTCCTGCTTATACTGCCTCAATATTGACTGCCCAGTGCATTAGTCTTTTTTTTTTATTTTTTTTGAGACAGAGTCTCGCTTTGTTGCCCAGGCTAGAGTGAGTGCCGTGGCACCAGCCTAGCTCACAGCACCTCAAACTCCTGGGCTCAAGCAATCCTACTGTCTCAGCCTCCCAAGTAGCTGGGACTACAGGCATGCACCACCATGCCCGGCTAATTTTTCCTATATATATTAGTTAGCCAATTAATTTCTTTCTATTTATAGTAGAGAGAGTCTCGCTCTGCTTAGGCTGCTTAGGCTTAGCCTTGCTTAGGGTGATTTTGAACTCCTGACCTTGAGCAATCCGCCCGCCTCCCAGAGTGCTAGGATTACAGGTGTGAGCCACCGTGCCCTGCCTGCATTAGTCATTTATTGCAGGCAACCAAGATGCCTGGATACTCTGAAGCAAGTGGGTAAGTAAATAACAAACATGGAGACCACAGGGGAGTCAGCTAAACAATGCTTAGAGGGAAATTTATAGCTTTGAACACATATTAAAAAAGACAAAAGATCCAAAATCAATGATCTAAGCTTCTACCTTAAGAAACTAGAAGAGAGCAGCAGATAGAACCCATAGCAAGTAGAAAAAGTGAAATAATAAAGATTAAAGCAGAAATCAATAAAAAACAGGAAAATAATACACACACAAAAAAATCAATGAAATCAATTGGCTCTTTGGAAAAAATCAATTAAACTGATAACTTCCACAAGACTGATCAAAATAAAAAGAAAATATGAGACACATTTCAACAAATTTCTGACTAACAGCTAATACTTGATAGCACATACTGCATGTAAGATACTAATAATAGCATAAGCACTTTGCCTGACTTACTCTACTGATCCTATAAGGTAGGTACTATTATTAATCCCAAATACAAATTACTTATATATATTATATTATATATTATATATTTTACATTATATATTATTATATATTATATATAAATATACAATGTGTATATATACACGCACATTTAAATGTATGTCCATGCAAAAAAAAAAGTCTGAAATGCACACCCAACTGGTAGTAGCAGCTAACTCTCAGGAGAAAACTTCAATTGGGGTGGGCAGTCAAGAGGAATTTCCACTTTATGAAGTTTTACAAGAAAATATTCATTTATTCAATGTATATTTTAAAAATTAGGCCGGGCGTGGTGGCTCACGCCTGTAATCCTAGCACTCTGGGAGGCCAAGGTGGGTGGATCACTCAAGGTCAGGAATTCCAAACCAGCCTGAGCAAGAACAAGACCCTGTCTCTACTAAATATAGAAAGAAATTAATTGGCCAATTAAAAATACATAGAAAAAATTAGCCGGGCATGATGGCGCATGCCTGTAGTCCCAGCTACTCGGGAGGCTGAAGCAGGAGGATCACCTGAGTCCAAGAGTTTGAGGTTGCTGTGAGCTAAGCTGAGGCCACGGCACTCTAGCCAGGGCAAGAGTGAGACTCAGACTCAAAAAAAATAAATAAAAATTTGAACAAAAATACATGAGGCATTTAAAAAACTAAATTACAAGATAAAGAAGCAAACAATAAAAATACTGAGTTTTATTTGCTTGGATAAAATAAACAGATAATTATAAAAGTCCATCCACAATAAAGAACTCCTACAACTCAAAAACAAAAATAAAAACAAAAAATCCAATCCAATTCAAAAACAGCCAAAAGATTTGAATAGACATTTCTCCAAAGAACATATACAAATGGCCAAAAAGCACATGAAAAGATGCTCAAAATTACTAATCATTAGAGAAATACAAATCAAAACAATGAGATATTGTACTACCTCACACGCATTAGGAATATTATCAAAAAAGAAAAGAGAAAATAAGTGTCATTGTGGGCATAGAGAAAATGCAACCCTTGCACATTGCTGGAGAAATGAAAAATGGTACAGCCACTGTGGAAAACAGTTTGACAATTCTTCAAAAAGTTAAACATAGAATTACCATATTATCTAGCAGTTCTACTTCTAGAGATGTAGATATATAGATATGCATATAGATATAGATGTAGATATACACACACACAAATAAAAATTAAAAATAGGGAATCAAGGTCAGGAGTGGTGGCTCACACCCGAAATCCCCACACTTTGGGAGGCTGAGGCAGGAGAATCCCTTGAAGCTAGGAGTTCAAGACCAGCCTGGTCAACACAGCAAGACCTCATATCCACAAAAAAAGAAAAAAAATTAGCTGGGCCTGGTGGTGCATGCCTGCAGTCCCAGCAATTTGGGAGGCTGACTCAGGAGGATTGCTTAAGCCCAAGAATTGAAGGTTGCAGGGAGCTATGATTACACCACTGCACTTCAGACTAGATGACAGAGCAAAACTCTGTTTCAGGGGTGGGGGACGGGGTGGAAGTCAGGGACTCAGACACTTGTAAACCCATGTTCAGAGCAGCATTATTCACAATAGGCAAAAGGTGGAAGCAACCCAAGTGCCCATTACCTAATGAATGGATAAACAAAATGTGGTGTGTATATGTGTATGTGTGTGTATATACATATAAAAAATACATTGGACTCTTATTCAGCCTTAAAAAGGAAAGGAATTCTGACATATGCTTACAACCCTAAAGACATGCTAAGAGAAATAAGCCAGTCACAAAAGGACAAATACTGTATGGTTCCACGTATATGAGATAACTTTAGTAGTCAAATTCAGAGACAAAAATAGAATGGTGGTGGCTTGGGGGTAGGAGGTGAGTTACTATTTAGTGAGTATAGAGTTTCAGTTAGAGAAAATGAGCCAGGTACAATGGCTGACACCTGTAGTCCCAGCTACTTGGGAGGCTAAGGCAAGAGGATCACTTGAGCCCAAGAGTTTGAGGCTGCAATGAGCTATAATTATGCCACTGCATTCCAGCCTGAGCAACAGAGAGAGACTCTGTCTCTAAAAAAGAGACAGAAAATGGAAAAAGTTCTAGAAATGGATGGTGGTGATGGCTGGGCAATAATGTGAATGTATTTAATGACACTCAACTGTACACTTAAAAATTATTAAAATGATAAGTTTTATATTATATGTATTTTACCAGATGGTTAAAAAAAACTTTTAATTAAGTTTTAGAAAATTTTATGACAAAAAGAAAAGTCCATCTAAGGTATTTAGAAAAGGAGTGGGGAGTGTCAGATCAAGCTTTCCAAAGCACCAAAACTTAGAAGAATTACCTGGTTGCTTGCCCCATACCCAGCTCTCCAGGATTGATTTGGCCCTGTAAACAGGTGCAGGAGCATCTTCTTCATCCTTTTTCTCTTTGTCATTCAGATCTTCTTTCTTTGATCCACTTTGAGTATCAACACCATCATCTGGAGAATTAAAGATGTTTAAATCTGCAATTGCTTTTCAAACTGCAATAGCCACTTGTCAATCTCTTTGCAGGTGTCCCCCCCAGAAATGAAAAATTACAACACACATCATTAACTGAATGTTTGATGATTTTAAAAATATAAGATATGAATCATAACTATAAAAGATCCAATGTGATGTATTTAGTAGTCAATGACCCTTTTAATAAAGAAACCAATAAATCGCTCAAATTCTTTAAAGCATGAGTCTTCCAAAATGATATTCCATTAATTTCCTATTAGATTTCACAACTGAGAAATTTTGTCTTTGATATTTACCCACCTGAATTTCACACTAATTGCTTTTATCCAGTGAAGCTCAATTGCTTGTGTGTCCACAGGAAAGGGGAGGACATGGTATCGGGGTAAGATTAAAAAATCATTGTTTAACTGTATGCAATGTCCTACACCACTGCCAATTTAGAACCATTGCTACACAGGGCTATTACCACTGACAGAGTATAATTCAGGAGCACTGACAGAAAGAAAAAGTTAAGAACAATGACTTTAGGCCATTAACAATTTAAAGTTTCAGTCAAGAACAGCCATAAAACTCCTTACATAGCAAATGAAGAGGAAAGAACTAAACTTAAAGTGTAAACACATCCTATCGTTAGAAAATAACTGCCTAAATGACACAATTAGAAATATATATCTAAATCTGTAAAAGAAATTATATCCCATTCATATTATAAACAATAAGGAATATCTAAAAATCTCTAAGGAAACTAGCTCTCTACTTACAACACTTCTGACACCAAATGTATGGATTTTCACACCAAGTAATTCTCCAGTTCTCTGCGACAACAACTATGTGTCCAACAGTTCAATTCAATTCTGACACTAACCACCTAAAACCAGCCCAGATCCCACAGGTTAACGGCCCAGTCGCACAAGACTGTCCTTACTTTAAAGCCAATCACAAGTACAGGCATACCTGTACTTCACAGATGATTGCGGTTTTTACATATTCAAAGTTTGTGGCAACCTTGTGTCGAACAAGTCCTATCAGCCTCATTTACCCATTGATGCTTATTTCACAGTGAAATAATCACACAGGTGTTTATTTTGTGTCTCTGTGTCGCATTTTGGTAATTCTCGCAATATGTCAAAATTTTTATTATTATTATTATATCTGTTATAGTAATCTGGGATCAATGATCTTTGATGTTACTACTGGAATTGTTTTGGAGCACCACAAACTGGTGCCCATAGAATACAGTGAACTTAATCAATAAATGTTGTGTGTATTCTGATTCCCCATCTCTCTCCTTCTCCTTGGGCCTCCCTATTTACGTAAGACACAACAACATTGAAATTAAGCCAATTCATAACCCTTAAGTGGCCTCTAAGTGTTCAAGTGAAAGGAAGAGTCACATATTGCTCAAAAGCTAGAAATGATTAAGGTTAGTAAGGAAGGCATGTTGAAAGCCCAGATAGGCTGAAAGCTAGGCCTCCTACACCAAAGAGTTGGCCAAGTACTACATGCAAAGGAAAAGTTGTTGAAGGAAATTAAAAGTGCTGTTCCAATGAACACACAAATGATAAGAAACAAAACAGCCTTACTGCTGATACGGAGAAAGTCTGAGTAGTCTGCACAAAAGATCAAACCAGCCACAACATTCCCTCTTAAGGTAAAACCTAATCCAAAGAAAAGCCCGAACTCTCTTCAATTCCGTAAAGGCTGAGAGAGGTGAGAAAGCTGTAGAAGGAAAGTTTAAAGCTAGCAGAGATTGGCTTAAGAGGCTGAAGAAAAGAAGCTATCTCTGTAACATGAAACTATAAGGGGAAGCAGCAAATACTGATGTAGAAGCTGCAGCAAATTATTCAGAAGATCTAAGACCATTAATGAAGGTCACAAAATAAGATTTTCAATGTAGATGAAACAGACTTCTACTGGGAAAAGATGCCATTTAGGACTTTCATAGCTAGAGAGAAGTTAATGCCTGGCTTCAAAACTACAAAGGACAGGCTGACTCTGTTTTTAGGGGCTAGTGCAGCTGGTAACTTGAAATTGAAGCCGAAGTTCATTTACCGTTCCAAAAATCCTAGAGCTCTTAAGAATGACGCTAAATCTACTCTGCCTATGCTCTATAAATAGAACAACAAAGCCTAAATGACAGCACATCTGTTTACAACATGGTTTACTGAATATTTTTTTTCTTTTTTTTATTATTTATTAACTACTGGTGTCAAGGGATTTACTGAATATTTTAACCCCACTATTGAGACCTATTACTCAGAAAAAAAAAAAGATTCCTTTTGAAATATTACCGTTCATTGACAATGTGCTTTTGGTCACCATCACCCAAGAGCACTGATGGAAATGTACAAGGATATTAATGTTGTTTTTATGTCTGCTAACACAACATCCATTCTGCAGCCCATGGATCAAGAGGTCATTTTGATTTTCAAGTCTTATTGTTTAAGAAATATATTTCATAAGGCTATAAGCTGCCATAAATAGTGATTCCTCTGATAGATCTGGGCAAACTAAATTGAAAACCTTCTGTAAAGGATTCATCATTCTAGGTGCCACAGAAAGCATTCATGATTCATGGGAGGATCTCAAAATATCAACATTAAAGAGTTTGGAAGAATTTGATTCCAATGGATGACTCTGAGGGATTCAAGACTTCAATGGAGACTACAGTATAATGTAAACATAAATTTTATATGCACCAGGAAACCAAAAAAATTGTATGACTCACTTTATTGCAATACTTGCTTTGTTTTGATATTTGCTTTACTGTGGTGGTCTGGAACTGAGCCCACAATATCTCTGGGGTACATCTGTAGTAGGTCCCCAGGTAACCCAAAGCTTCTGTCTGACTAGGCTACAAATGAGAGGTTCCCACAACTCCCTCCTCAGGTTCCTCAAGTTCTAATATAATTTGCTATAATGGCTAACTCAGGGGAACACTCTGCTTACTATTATCAATTTATTATAAAGGATATTATAAAGGATACAAATAAATAGCCAGATGAAGGGCTATACAGACAAGGTTTGGAGGGGTCCCAAACACAGGCACTTCTGTCTCTGTGAAGTTGGGGTGTGCTACCATTCCAGCATGTGCAAGCGCTCACCAATCTGGAGGTTCCCAGAACCCATCACTTAGGGTTTTTACGGAAGCTTCATTATGTGGGCATGATTGATTTAATCATTCCTCGTTGGTGACTGGCTCAAATTCCAGCCCCTCCCTCATCCCCTGAGGTCTGAGGCGGGGCCAGACCTCCCAACCCTCTAACCATGCCTTGGTCTTTCAGGTGACCACCCTCCCACTGTGAAGCCATCTAGGGACTCCAGCCACCAATCACCACTTTGGGCATTCCAAGTATTTTAGAATCCCTTGTGTTAGGCACGAGATTACAACCGAATATAACAACAGATGCTCCTATCACCCCAACACTCAGGAAATTATGAACATTTCAGGAGCCCTCTGTCACAAACCAGGAACAGAGACCAAGTGTATATTATCACAGTGCATATTATCTAAAACCAACAAGAGACAAACGCTCAAGAAACTCCTACGTTCTATCAGAAAAATATCAAACATCTAATAGAACAGCAGGGAAAACACTAGTGAGGAACCCAAATGGCTAATGCTCTGAATACTCAAAGTCATGTTTAGAAGAACGTAAAACAATGAAATATTACCTTACATTCACCAAACTGGCAAATATTTGAGAGCAAGAATATAAACTCTAAGACAGGATTTGTTTCACTTTTTCATCTGGTTTTGTTTTCTGATATATCCCAAGTGCCTAGAACAACATGTGCCAGGTAATGGCATTCCGTGATCTGTTCAATAACTAAATAATGCCATATAAGGCAGAAACATGGGGCTAGAGGCACATATCTTCAGGCACTGCTACAAGGGAGCAGACTGTGAAATGCAAATGAGTTACAGGGAAGGCCTCCCCAGTCCCCTCAGGGTCTACTTCCTCCCTCAGCTCTTGCCCAGGCCAAGGAGGCACCTGTGCAGGCAGTTCATGAACAAGAAGATGTGGAGGACAGAAACCACGCAGCAGTCCAATGAATGATGGGTACAACGGAAAAATACAGTGCTGGGCCAGGCACAGTGGCTCATGCTTGTAATTCCAGCACTATAGGAGGCCCAAGCGGGAGGATCACTTGAGGCCTGAGTTCAAGACCAGCCTGAGCAACACAGCAAGACCCTGTGTGGAAATCTGCCTTGTGTTTGCCTTTTCTTTTCTCTGTCCTCTTGCTCCAGGACCCATAAAATCCATTATGGTGGGAGGCAGTAGAGGCCAGGGAATCTTCAGGGCCTGAAACACAGAAGGGAACTGTCTTCTCCAGTTGGTGAGCTCAGTCCTTTGTTGCTGGTTTTCTCTTTCTCTGTGCTCCCACTACTCAGGTCCGAATATAGCAAACTGATGAAAAAGGTGGTTTCTGGCCAGAGGACCAAAACCAGAAGGCCCAAGGACAGAGAAGACCAAAACCAGAGAGACAGTTGAGAAGGAAGAACTCCAGAAAAGACCCAGTAAAGTTGTTTATCAGCTACTGGGTTTCCCTCAGTCTGGACATGCTTAGATGAGATCCTAACCAGCATACCAAAGAAGCTGAGGGCTGAGATAGCAGATGGCCCTCTGCCCAGCCCCACACTTAGTGCACACTGGAGTAGAGCCAACTCACACTCTGGGAACAAGAAGACAGAGCTGGTATCAGGACCAGAGCCCACAGATGTAGGGCTACAGCCTGTGACCTAAATATAACCAGGTCAATTGCTACTATAGGAGTCAAACAAGGTCCAGTGTCAGAACATAATAATTAAAATAACCAGGAAACAATACAACAATATAGGAAGAACCAGACACCCTCAACTTGCATGGGAAAGGACAATCAACAGATAGGGTAAAATGACAGATGTTGAAATTTTTTGAAAGATTTTAAGCTACCTATTATAAAATTATTTGGTCAAATGTAAACATTCTTGAAATAAATGGGAAAACAGAAAGTCACAGCAAAGATACAAAAGATATAGAACCAAATGGCACTCTGGGAGGCCAAGGCAGTGGATCGCTCAAGGTCAAGAGTTTGAAACCAGCCTGAGCAAGTGCAAGACCCCATCTCTACTAAAAATAGAAAGAAATTAATTGGCCAGCTAAAAATATATAGAAAAAATTAGCCAGGCATGGTAGAGCATGCCTGTAGTCCCAGCTACTTGGGAGGCTGAGGCAGAAATTGCTTGAGCCCAGAAGTTTGAGGTTGCTGTGAGCTAAGCTGACACCACGGCACTCACTCTAGCCTGGGCAACAAAGTGAGATTCTGTCTCAAAAAATAAAATAAAATAAAAATAAATAAATAAATAAATAAAATAAAATAAAATAAAATAAAGAACCAAATGGAAAAATCTTAAAATAATGACTGGCTATACTCAATAACAGAATGGAGATGACAGAGAAAGGAGCCAGTGAGCATGAAGAACCGAACGAGAGAGAGAAAAGAGACTGAACATGAAAACAGTCTTAGGGTACTGGGAAAAAGTAACAAAAGAAGAGAGAAAAGTTATGATGCTGAAAAAAATTATTTGAAGAACTACTGGCTGAAAATTTCCTAAGTTTGGCAAAAGATATGACCCTGAAAAATCTGGGCAAATCTGAAACAAGATAAACCCAAAGAAAGCCATGCCCAGATACATCATAATTAAACTGCTATAAACTAAAGACAAAATAATCTTTAAAAGTACCAGAGAAAGAAAGACAGGAGAATATGGTGTGTGGCCTGAAATTAAGGCTTAACATTGTTATGATGCCTGGTAAAATCAAGAGGGCTACAGCTGGGCACAGTGGCTCACACCTGTAATCCTAGCATTTGGGAGGCCAAGGCGGGAAGATCACTTGAGGTCAGGAGTTAGAGACCAGCCTGAGCAAGAGCAAGAGCAAGACCCCATCTCTACTAAAAATAGAAAAAATTAACAACGAGTAAGATCTGCAACGTTTGGGGGATGGACATGCTTGAAGCTGTTACTCGAGGGGGGGAGGGGGGCATGGGCAATATATGTAACCTTAACACTTGTACCCCCATAATACGCTAAAATAAAAAATAATAATAAAATAAAATAAAAAAATAGAAAAAATTAGCTGGGCAACTAAAAATAGAAACAAAAAATTAGCCAGTTGTGGTGATGAGTCCCCAGCTTCTTGGGAGGCTGAGGCAGGAGGATCGCTTGAGCCCAGGCATTTGAGGTTGCTG
This sequence comes from Mirza zaza, assembly GCA_008750895.1. NCBI lineage: Eukaryota > Metazoa > Chordata > Mammalia > Primates > Cheirogaleidae > Mirza > Mirza zaza. The sequence continues at coordinate 20,032 of VSMD01054453.1, read as the reverse complement.
TGAGCTAGGCCAAAGCCATGGCACTCTAGCCCAGGCAACAGAGAGGGCCTCAAACGGCCTAGCCACGAGTTCTCCTACCCTCTCCGTTCACATGTATAAGGTTCTGAAGCCAAACAACCGTCTTCATCACAGGCACCAGGCATAGTCCTGCTCATCCCTGAGTAGTGGGCTTCAGGTCTCTACCAGGCCACAGAGTTATCCAAATGAGCCAATCACATCTTCCCATAGGAGCCAGGGTCACCTCACCTTCCTGTTACTACACAGTTTGCCTCTATGGCCCCTGGTGGTACATTTTGCTCCCAAGTGCAGCCCCTATATGGCTCTGTGGCATGTGGTGCTCTCGAACCCCTAGGCTGTGAGTATATATGACTAATAAGCTGCTATCTCATCTGTCCAGTACCAGGTGTCATGTGTTCAGCCAACCCCATGACTCTAGCACAGGAATCCCCTAGGGTTATACACAGAACAGAGCTTTAACTAACTTCTCCTTGGCTATTTAACTAGTTCCATGATGCAGCTTTTTCTATGCAAAAGATTTAAACAGAAACGTCACCACAGAGGATACAAGGATGGCAAACAAGAATGTGAAAGATACTGAACATCATTAGCCATTAAGGAAATGCAAATTAAAACCACAATAAAAAAAATAGTTTGACGCCTCGTATGGAACCAGAGAAGACCCCGTATAGCAAAATCAATCCTAGGTGATAAAAACAAAATAGGAGGTATCGATTTACCAGATTTCAAACTATACTACAAGGCTAGAGTAATTCAAACAGCTTAGTATTGGCACAAGAACAGGGACATTGACCACTGGAACAGAACAGAGAACCCAGATATAAAACCATCCTCATATAGCCAACTAATCTTCAACAAAGCAGACAAAAACATACACCGGGGAAAAGAATCCTTATTCTATAAATGGTGCTGGGAAAACTGGATAGCCACATGCAAAAGACTGAAAAAGGACTCACACCTTTCACCTCTCACAAAAATCAACTCACGCTGAGTAACAGACTTGAACCTTAGGTGTGAAACTATTAGAATTCTAGAGGAAAATGTTGGAAATACTCTTCTAGACATTGGCCTAGGCAAAGAATTTATGAAGACGACCCCGAAGGCAATCACAGCAGCAACAAAAATAAATAAATGGGACCTGATCAAATTAAAAAGCTTCTGCACAGCCAAAGAAACTGTCAAGAGAGCAAACAGACAACCCACAGAATGGGAGAAAATTTTCACAAGCTACCCCTCCAATAAAGGCCTGATAACTAGAATCTATTTAGAACTCAGGAAAATCAGCAAGGAAAAAATAAACAACCCTATCAAAAAATGGGCAAAGGACATGAACAGAAACTTCTCAAAAGACTACAGAATAATGGCCAAAAAACATATGAAAAAATGCTCAACATCTCTAATCATCAGGGAAATGCAAATCAAAACCACAATGAGATATCACTTAACTCCAGTGAGAATGGCCTTTATCAAAAAGTCCCCAAACAATACATGTTGGCGTGGATGCGGAGAGATAGGAACACTCCTACACTGCTGATGGGACTGCAAACTAGTTCAACCTCTGTGGGAAGCAATATGGAGATACCTTAAAGCGATACAAGTAGATCTACCATTTGATCCAGCACTTCCACTACTGGGCATCTACCCAAAAGATCAAAAGTCACCTTATGAAAAAAACACCTGTACTCAAATGTTTATAGCAGCACAATTCATAATTGCAAAGCTGTGGAAACAACTCAAGTGTCCATCAATTCATAAGTGGATTAATAAAATGTGGTATATGTATACCATGGAGTACTACTCAGCTTTAAGAAACAGTGGTGATATAGCACCTCTTATATTTTCCTGAATAGAGCTGGAACCCATTCTACTAAGTATCTCAAGAATGGAAAAACAAGCACCACATGTACTCACCAGCAAATTGGTATTAATGGATCAACACCTAAGTGGACATATAGAAAAAACATGTATCAGGTGTCAGGCGGGTGGGAGGGGGGAGGAGGGGATGAGTATATACAAACACAATGAGTGAGATGTGCAATGTTTAGGGGATGGACACGCTTGAAGCTCTGACTCGAGGGGGGAAGGGGGGCAATATACATAACCTTAACATTTGTACCCCCATAATATGCTAAAATTAAAAAAAAGAATTTAAAAAAAAAATACTGATAATACCAAATGCTGACAAAGATGTAGAACAGAAACTGTCATACATTACTGGTGGGAATGAAAAATAATAAAGCCATTTTGGAAAACAGTTTGGCAATTTCCTATAAAGTGAAACATACACTTATCATGTGACCCAGTAATCTCACTACTAGGTATTTATCCTAGGAAAATGGAAACTATATCCATGTAAAATCTGTATAGGAATGTTCATAGCAGGATTATTGTAACTGCCAAAAAACAGAAACAACCAATGGCCTTCAATAGGTAAATGGATAAACACTCTGTAGTACACTCAAATGATGGAATACTATTCAGCAATAAAAAGAACTACTAATAACACAAAACAACATGGATAAATATCAAAGATATAATTTGTGAGTAAATGAAGCCAGATTCAAAATGTTACATAATGTATGATTCCATTTATACAGCATTCTCAAAAAGAAAAACCTAAACTGAGAGAGAACAGGTCAGAGTTTGGCAGAGGCTAGAGTCAGGGAATGTGTGATTCAAAGGAGCAACACAAGCGAGTTTTTTGAGTTGATGAAACTGTTTCCAATACTGATTATGGTGGAGGTTAGGTGAACCTATACATGTGGTAAAATTTATTAAACTGATCACCAGAAACGAACAAAGTTTACTATGTGATAATTTTTAAATAAAAAAATTTTTAAAGATTCTCATTAAAATTACAGTAGAGTTTCAATGAAAATCAACAAATACAAAAAAAAAAAAAAATACATATTTATTATAACATCCAGCACAATCAGAGCACTTTTATACAAAAGTAAAAAGGTAATGTCTATGGCTCTAAAGACACTTTAGAAAAAACCTGTAGCAGACATCTAACTAATCAATACAAATCAGCCTTTAGAAAGAGAAGAAAGCAGGTCCAGGAAGGACAGTTGGAAGACAGTCTAGAAGAAATGTGTCACAGCAGGGATCGGACTCCCAAGGGCTGGAGTGGGACATGGCCTGCTTCCAGGAATGTACTGGGAAATGCATCCTAAGTGAAGCAAGAGCAGGGTCCTGTTCTGCAGCAGAACATCATTTATCCTGATCTGAGAAACTAAGCACAAGCTTAAATAAGTCCCAGTTAGCCTCTTATTTCAATTTAATAACATGGGAAGTTCGAGAACAAAGTAGAATTCAGAAGTTTGAGAAATGAAATACATTTAATTCATAATCATACACTAAAATGCAGGGAATTAGCAGGAAAAAAAAAAGCAAGCAGCTAATGGAAAGTAAAAATAAGCTAACATGTATTAGGCAAAGCCTCTGGCCTAAAACTGTACATTATCCTTTCCCATCTTTACAAACGGCTTTGCAAGGAGGCAGGCCTTTGTCATCTCCAGCTTACTAAGGTAGAAACAGCGGCTCACAGAGTAGGTCCTGGCCAGGAACACAGACTCAGGTGACAAGACAAGTGTTGGCTCGAAATGTCAGACTCTGCCCTACACGTAGCCCAGAGGCCAAATCCAGCCCGAAGACTGTGTATGGTCCAAAAAGCAAAGAAAGGATTTTACATTTTTAAATGACTGAAAAATAATCAGAAGAAAAATAATATTTCATGACTTGTAAACATTGTGAACTTCACCTTTTGGTGTCCATAAATAAAGTTTTATTGGCATATAGCCACGCCCTTGGTTTAATATTGTCTGAAGCTACTTTGGCACTACAACTATAACAGGCTTCATGGTTATAAGTGAGACCATATGGTCCACAAAGGCCTAACATATTTACTATGCAGCCTTTTACAGAAAGTTTGCATGCTAAAAATTTTATAAATAAAAGAAGAAAGCAAAAACAATTTTTTTTTACACAAGCCATCACCCAGGCCAGAGTACAATGGTGTCATTATAGCTCACTGCAGCCTCAAACTCCTAGGCTCAAGTGATCCTCCTGCCTCAGCCTCCCTCCTGAGTAGCTGGGACTACAGTGTATGCCACCATGCCTATTAATTTTTTCTATTTTTTTATAGAGACAGGGTCTCCTATGTTGCCCAAACTAGTCCTGAACTCCTGGCCTCAAGCAATCCTCCTACTTCGGCTTGCCAAAGTGTTAGAAATTCAGGCATAAGCCACAGCACCCAACCCAAAATTCTTAATTTTAAACTCAATACACTGGAACACTGGTCAGATAATCTCCTCTTAAGGATGGAAAGCTTCTTCAATAGTCTCTAGGAAGCAGACAAGAAGCATCGCTAAGTACACCTCAAGTTTTATTCTCAGGAGCATAAATGAGAACACCTTACAACAAAATGCAGGATGAAGTCACTGAAGGCCATGAAAACAACCAAGAATAATTAGCACCACCAGCTGAAAGACAGCATGCACATTAGCTTCCGTGTTTGCCTGCTCTCCTTTTCACCACTGCAGGGTTCCAAGTTTATAGAAAGAAAACAACACAAACTGCCCAAGCACACTACAAATTATGGCACGCCTGGGAGAAGGGAAGGCCAGGGCGGGCAGCAATATCCTGAAGGGCCGCTGAGGGCAGAAGCAGGGGAGCAGATTCTAGATGTTAATAAGAAAGCTTAACTTGAAAAAGTAAAAGACTATAATCCATCCCAACCTGGGGCTGGTCTTTTGTGGTACATGACCCCAAAGGGGGACACAAACACTTACTACCTGGGAGGGAGTTTTCTTCCCATATCAGAGGAGATTCTAAATGTGATTGCAAATGAAAGTAAGGATAGTTTATCCTAGGGGAAAGTCCAAATTATCAGAAGCCACTATTTCTCAGAAACAAACTATGAAGAAATCCACCTTGACAAGAGTAAGAACTCAATGTGAAAGAAAGCAATCAAACAAACTAAAAGAAAACTTCAAAGAAATGAAAACTGTGGCTTTCAAGAACATCTACTCTAATCTGTATTTTCCTCACAGTTAGCTACAATACAACTGACATTAAAATATATATATCTTAAAAACTGAATTTGACATATATAAATCTGTAAATATTTTCTAGTAATAAAAAGCACACATGCCACAATAAAAATAAAAACTTTTACTTAATGCCCAAAAATGTTCCCCAAAATCCCATTCAGTTGGGATCTACATAAAGAACAATTAAGCTTTGCTTTGTTTACCACATGATTTTTGAAAGAACAAAAGACAAAAAAAGTCATCAAATGTAATAAATAAAAAATATACTTTGGATTTTTCCATGTAATTAGCTTTTCTTAGAGCATCTTTTAGAGCTATTGTTTCACGGAAAACACTTTGGGAAATATTGTTTTAATTTATTATACTAGACGGCTAAAAGAAAGTATAAAACTTTTTAAAATATACAGAATAAACTACTGATACACACACAAAAAAAGGAAAATCAAAAGCATTATGCAGAGTGAAAGAAGCCAGACATAAAAGAGCACACATGACTGCATGATTCCATTCACATGAAGTTCTAGAACAATCAAAACTAATCAGTGGTGGAGAAAGATCAGACCAGTGATTGTCTCTGGACAGTGGGGGCAGCCACGGGCCCAGAAAGGGCATAGGAGAATAATATTAAAGGTTTACGTTAGACAGCTTCCCTTTTTCAACACTTACAGGATGGTAAACTTAAAATATATGCATTGCGGCCAGGCGCAGTAGCTCATGCCTGTAATCCTAGCACTCTGGGAGGCAGAGGCAGGAGGATTGCTCAAGGTCAGGAGTTCGAAATCAGCCTGAGTGAGACCCCGTCTCTACTAAAAATAGAAAGAAATTAATTGGCCAACTAAAAATATATATAGAAAAAATCAGCCAGGCATGGTGGCACATGCCTATAGTCCCAGCTACTTGGGAGGCTGAGGCAGTAGGATCACTTGAGCCCAGGAGATTGAGGTTGCTGTGAGCTAGGCTGATGACATGGCGCTCACTCTAGCCTGGCCAACAAAGTGAGACTCTGTCTCAAAAAAAAAAATATGCATTGCTTCATACATAAATTTTACATGAAAGACAAAAAACTAAACCCAAGTTAATGATATGCATAAAACACCGAAGAGAGCCAGGTGAGACACATGCATGGATGGACAGATGAAAGGACATGGAACCAGGAGTCTGGGATAAATGAGTGAGGCCAAAGACTGGCAGCGGGACCAGGGTGGGTGTACAGCGGTTCACTATCTACCAATTCAGTTATTCAATAGAATAACTATGTGTGTGTGTGGAAATTTCCAAATAAATATCAGAAAAAACAGGGATAATTGCTAGATGTTGTAACTGAAAAGATACACTAATCCTTTTTCCCATATATTTTCAAGTGGACACTATCTCAATGTATTCCACAAAGAGAATTAGAAATACTTTCTAAAGTAGCTTTATCCATCTTGAGGACTTTTAAGTAGGGGGAGCAACAAACTTCAACAATGGGTCTCAACCCAGGCTCTGCAGAGCCAAGTCTAGGGTGGGTACAGGCATCTATTTCTTTATAATTCAATGGTAATTCTGATACATAACCAAAGTGAAGAACAACCAAATGATAGTCTTATTGAGTTTTCATAACCGCAGACCTAAATAAGATTGCTCATTGGCATTTCCTTGTGGACCAAAGGCTTCTAAAAAGTGTTTTATACACTTCCAAAGGGAGAGTCATACAGGAAAAAATTCAGGAATAATTATTTTCACTCAATCTCATAATAATCAATATTTATAGTTAGCCAAAGCAAGACCTATTCAAAACTTAAAGAAAGAAATAACACCCAGTTCCTATAAGCCACAAACTAAACGTCAGAAAAGAACACCACAAATACAGACAGGTGGTTTTACAACAAAACTGCCTTCAATTCACATAAAACAATGAAATCCAAGTAGTTTATAATATTAACTATCATTTTAGACAACAGTCATCAAAGTGAAAAACAAAACTTCAAAGAGTTACGTTCAAAAGCTCCTGTTCCTATAGCACATTAAAAATGTTCTATAAAATACAATTTATAACGGTGTTTACAAAATGAAAAATACTAGTTAAAGGCCCTTACCTTTTCTAGGAGGGAGTTCTCCATTCTGAGTTAATTCTGTCCCAGTATATACAATTTCTCCATCTTTAACCATTTCATTCCACAGACCACAGAGCCCATCTCTTGTGAATGCAAGCTGCCAACGGTAAACAAGAAACTTACAGAGTGCTCATACTCATAGTTCAATTCTTAAAGAACGATACAGGGGAAAACATCTCATTTACCCTTATTTATTCAACCATTCAATAATAAATCAATGATTTCTTTATTCAATAATAAATTTAATGAAAATTATCCAATTGTAGTTAAGTGAAATAGGCACAATGCATAAGACTATACATATGATAACTTTTGTGTGAGATACAAGAAAAGGGACACATACGTGTGTGTGTGTAATCTGAAAAGATAAACCAAAAGCGATTAACAATGATTACCTGTGGGGAGATGGGATGGGGACGTGGTGAAGGCAGCAGGGACCAGTGAAGGCAAGATGGTGAGTATACTTTATAGATCTTTACTTTTAAAACATATAAATGCTTTCATCTTCAGAAATTAAAATTAATTCACAAAAAAGTAAAACCTACAACTGGTAACAAGCAAATTAACCCAAGTATATAAAAAGAAATGTATTTTCCAACTACTCAGGAGACTGAGACAGGAGAATGACTTGAGCCCAGGAGTTTGAGCATGGCCTGGGCAACATAGCAAAACCCCGTTTCAAAAAAATATATTTCTATTTCAAGGGACTTCTGAACTATACATCAATAGTGGAATACACTCTAAGGGAAAAAAATCTTAAACTTTACTCATTGGTCTTATAGATAATCCTAATATTGATATTATTATTTTAAAACTATTTCATGTATGCTATATAATAAAGCAATGTTAATATTACTAGAAACTAAGGTTTTAAATGTAAAAGATAAAAATCAAAGAAATGTTTTAAAACAATTTGAATTAGAAATCTCACTATGAACGTTATTTTTGAATATATTTGCTTGCTCTGTCTCTGGACAGGACCTAGAATCAATGGTACTCTGATAGCAAGTAGCCAGATACTGGTCTCTAAGCACCATTTCCCACTAAAGGAAACCAGGGCTCTAGGGAGAAAAAGGGCCAGGTAAGACAAGGTGAACCAAGAATATCTTGTTTCCTCAAAAAAAGTTGCTCAAAAACTGATGAGGACTCCTGGCCAAATTCAGAACAATTTTGAGTATCAAAATACATAGCTAAATGGACTATAAAACTAAATAAAAACATGAGTCTATAGTAATGTTTAATGAAAAAACAAAAACACCCTTGCATATCAGCGTATTCGAGTCAGAAACGTTTTCCCAGAGCTAGCAGCAAGCGCCGATCAGGGAAAGGAGAGTTTCAAACACCCAGCCCTTCTGAAAACTCCAAATGCAACAGAAGTCCTCTTCTATGACACAAAACACATTTTAAATTAAAAGAGACATATCTGTCTGACCACCTTTTAATGGAAAATCAGAGTCTTGTCTTTGTGCATAAGTCTACTAGCTCATTCCTAGTCACCATTCCAGCAGGTACCACCCTTGTGAAGCGCTATTTCCACCATTGAGTGTCTTTAAAATGGAGCAAGAATTGAAGGACACTTTGTAAGCAATCTCAGAACAGAATTCTAGACCTTTAAGATTTTTTCTCCAAGCCGGGTGTGGTGGCTCACACCTGTAATCCTAATACTCTGGGAGGCCAAGGAGGGAGGATTGTTTGAGGTCAGGAGTTCAAGACCAGCCTCAGTAAGAATGAGACCCCCATCTCTACTAAAAATAGAAAGAAATTAGCCAGACAACTAAAAATAGAAAAAATTAGCTGGGCACATGCCTGTAGTCCCAGCTACTCAGGAGGCTGAGGCAGAAAGATTGCTTGAGCCCAGGAGTTTGAGATTGCTGTGAGCTAGGCTAACACCACAGCACTCTAGCCCAGGCAAATGAGCAAGACTCTGTCTCAAACAAACAAACAAATAAAAACGAAAAATACTTTTTCTCCAATTTTTTACAGTTTTCTTCCACCTATCTACGAAAGCAAATTTTTAGCATCTCACTTTTATCCAAATTATCTGTAATAGGCAAAACCCTAAGATGATGCCCCCCCCACAAGATTCTGGACCCGGGTATACATACACATCTCCCCAAGTATGGAGAGGACCTATTGATAGAACAGGATATCACAGCTGTGATGAGGTTTTGTTTGTTCTATGACAAAGGTAAAAGGATTCTGCACATTAAGGTTCCAAGTCAGTTGCTTTCTAGTTAATCAAAACGAAGATTAAGGTGAGTGTGGTGGCACCTGCCTGTACTCCCAGCTATTAGAGAGGCTGAGGTGGGAGGATTGTTTGAGTTCGTGAATTCAAGTTCAGCCTGGGAAACATAGCAAGACAGTCTTTTAGGAAAAAAAAGAAAGAAAGATTATTCTGGGGGCCTACTGAATCAGGTGGAAGCCCTGTAAAGAGGGACTGGGCCATTCTGAAGAGATGCTGTCCCATAGGTCTTGAAGAAACAAGCAATCAGCTTTTGAACTATCTATGGAGAGGGGCAGCCTCTAAGAATACAGGGCTTTAGTCTCACAATGAACCGCAACGAACTCAATTCTGCCAACAGGACCATGTTCCAGATGAGAGAGTGGCTTGGCCAACACCTTGACTGCAGCCTTGGAATACAGAGAACTGAGCTAAGCCCCAGCCAGACTCCCAACTCACAGAAACTGTAAAAAGTGTAAATGTGTGCTGTTTTAAGTTGCTAAATTTGTGGTTAGTGACTTGTTTCACAGCAAAAGAAAATTAAGCATCCTACTTTAGTTTTTATAGATGCAACAACTTTCCCTCAGCACTCCTATTTCATCTGTCACATCACTAACAAGACAATTCCCATAAACATACTTGGAACCAACATAAGACTCTTGGCAAAAGTACCAGCTAGCAGGAGGAGAGGTAAACTCCTTCTTAAAAACTGAGCTGTGAGCATTCTGGGGCCCTGAGGTTTAACAAGGGAGTGGAAAGGCTTGGTTCATCTGCTTTTTGGCTGAGAGGAGGGCAGCTAAGACCTACCACAGAGGTGCAGTCCAGTCCCCTACAGTGCTCACAAGGTTGACATCAGCCCCAGTGTGCCGAGCTCCAGGAGTTACATACCATCTTTAAGCACTGGAGGGAATAGGTCATTTGACATGCACCTTTAAGTAATAATTCAGTATCAATACAAAGGATGGAGACAAAGGACAGAAGTAGAAACAGAAAAAATGAATTAGGACAACATTATCAACAGTCCAGAAACAAGGGATGAGAGTAAGCCAAGACAGAGAAAGTGGATTATTTAAGACTATTTCAGATCAAATGGGTTGGATCAAATGTGAAAGGGGACAAAAGGAAGCAGGGAACAGAAGAGGAATGAGAATTAGGTCAATTTTAACCACAGGTGTGCACTAACTACTGAACGTAAACGTGAAGCACCTCCCCATCCCACCCACCCGCAGTAAATATAAACCCAGACCTTAGCAGAGTGTTCAGGGCTAGAGACTCAAATCTGAGCATAGTCTGCAAATGGACTGGAGGTGATGGTCTGGAGATGATGGCCCGGAGATGATGCCAATACCCAAGGAGAGAGGGAAGACCATTGTCCTCAGCCCCAACTACACTCTGAGATTGTCCCAGACTGGCTGGGCTGTGCACATCAGTGCTCTAGGGTACAGCCTAGGTTGAGAAACACTGGTGTTTAGAGGAGCCATTAAAAAAAACTAAGCCAAGGAGGAAGCCCCTTTTACATGGAAACAAGAACAATTACTACAGCCTATTCTTCCATCACCCGGGTAGTGTTAGGAGGGAAGAGGATGTGACCAGAAGCGTGTGGGTGACCAGGAATTCCTTTTTGGAAAGTGGAGACTGGACTTCAGGAGGGACACACACTATAGACGCCTCCTAGGAACTGATGTCCCAAAGATGGAAACAAGGTGTGGATTCAAGTAAGCACTATTCAGAGGACAACAGCTGGGGCATCTTAAAGGATTCAGAGGACACAAGAACATTGCTAAGCCAATAAAGCAAGCTTCACTGGAGAAGGGCCTGCACGAGCCAGACCAAGGCAGGCAGAAACGAAACCTGGGAGGAGAGCACTCCAGGGGTACATGGAGGGAAGTATAGGATTCTGAGGTGGAAGCATCCTGGGAACAACTGGAAAACAACCACAGCTCTGATGAGAACACATACTGTGAAGGAAATAAAATCACTTCAATTTGTAAACTGAGAGTATTTGGACAACTGTCTCAAATTAACTTGTCTTCATTAGTAGCTGACTTACATAAAAGTTCCCAGTGGACAATAGTAATAGGTTTTTCAATTTCCTTTGACTTTTTGGTATAGATCCCAGGTGCTGCTAATTTAGTTGGGTAGGACCCTTTTCCAACTTGCTCTTACATTACTCACACCTCTGAAGTGACACAGCAAGTAAAGGTACTTTCATCATCAAAAGAACCCAGCAAGAGCGGAAGTACTGGGCCAATCTAAGTAAGTCAGTAAACTGGAACTCAGAGCTTCAGTTACTTGACCAAAAGCCACACAACACTGAGGCTCTTAGAGGTGGGATCTGGGAAGAGGCCTATTCAGGCTTGTTCTCTTCCCACCCACACCACAACCGCACCCACACCTGCAGCACGGTGGCCTGGGGAGCCATCAAGCCCCCCCCCACAGGTCCCACCAACACCTTAACACTAAGTATTAGGCAAGCTGACCCTAAGGCATTTATTAAAATGACTACCTCACAACTGTAGAGTTAGCCAATGTAATCCAAAATAGAATAATATGACAAATGAATAAATGGCCTTTTGATGAACTTATAGGTTAGGAAATGTTTGTTTTCATATCTTTAAAATTTGCCTGAAATATAATCTGTTCAAATATTTGCAGATGACTAAAGTAAAGGTATATGGCTTTTTTCCTTAATCCTGCAGAAAAATACTAAGTATCTATTGAACATTGCATACCATATCAATTTCAAAACTTTTAGGAACAGGTTCCTAGAAAAACTAGAAAGGCCAGCAGAACAAAAGCTACATCTGGTTGAAGATGCTGAAGTAGTACCAAGGAAGTGATGACAAGCAAGCCTAAGACCCACAAGAGGAAGAAACCAGACAATCTAAGCAAGCAGGGCTGAGACCAAGAAGCTAAGTGAAGCTCCAGTGAGACCCCCAGGGCTTAGAGACCAGGCTAGAGTGCAGGGCCCTCAGCAGGACAGGGAAGCCTGCTAAACACTCCATGTTCTCAGTGGAACCTCGAAGGGCCACATACCAGGAGTACAGTGGGTTAGAAGCAGACCAGCCTTCACAGGGAACGAGCCCAACTGTGAATCCTCTCAACTCCCAACTGGACTGCTAGTACTTCTGGCCTAGAATACCTTCTCTGGAGGAAGAGATCATTACCCAGAGTTCAAATTATCACTGCAATATGTCATATACAGTATCTGGAACACAAACAAAAATAATGATAGAAAAGAGACAAGACCACATGACTGAAAAATAAAAACATTTTAAAAATTGAAAATAAACCAAGAGGTGGCTCAAGCCTGTAATCCTAGCTCTCTGGGAAGCCGAGGTGGGCGGATCGTTTGAGCTCAGGAGTTCGAGACCAGCCTGAGCAAGAGCGAGACCCCATCTCTACTATAAAAATAGAAAGAAATTAATTGGCCAACTAAAATATATATAGAAAAAATTAGCCGGGCATGGTGGCACATGCCTGTAGTCCCAGCTACTCGGGAGGCTGAGACAGCAGGATTGCTTGAGCCCAGGAGTTTGAGGTTGGTGAGCTAGGCTGACGCCACGGCACTCACTCTAGCCTGGGCAATAAAGTGAAACTCTGTCTCAAAAAAAAAAAAAAAAAAGAAAATAGACCAAGAACAGATCCTGAAAACAGAAATACAGACACAGACCTTGTACTAAGACCAAGAGCCTGAGGAAGAAACTGAAGTGCTGCCACTTTACTCGGCAGATACCAGCTCAGGCAGTGGGGTAAAGAAAAGGGGGAAGTGGGACAAGGAGACACCTGAGAGTATGTGGTGTGTTACTACAAGGGTCAGCTAAAGTGGTTTTACATTTTTCAATGATTGAAAAATAATCAAAAGAATAACATTTGAACACATGAAAATTATGACATTCAAATTTCAGTATCCATAAAGCTCACTTGTTTTATGGCTGCTCTTGCATGCCAACAGCCAAAGTGAGTAGTTATAAAAGACTACATATAGCCCACAAACATATTTAGTACCTGGACATTTTACAGAAAAAGTTTGCCAACCCCTGTTAGTGTACTGGCTACCTCTTCTCAGTGAGCTGCAAATATGACTGTTCAACAGGCACATTTGCTAAGCATATGGGACTTTTCCAGAAGGTTTGCAAGAAGAAAACACATCACAGAACAGTTCGAGGAGGGAAGAAAAAAGGGGAAAATTAAAACACCCAGTTCCGGCCAGGCATGGTGGCTCACGCTTATAATCCTAGCACTCTGGGAGACCGAGGCGGAGGATCACTCAAGTTCAGGAGTTCAAAACCAGCCTGAGCAAGAGTGAGACCCCATCTCTAATAAAAATAGAAAGAAATTAATTGGCCAACTAAAAAGATATATGGAAAAAATTAGACAGGCATGGTGGCGCATGCCTGTGGTCCCAGCTACTAGGGAGGCTGAGACAGAAGGATCGCTTGAGCCCAGGAGTTTGAGGTTGCTTTGAGCTAGGCTGATGTCATGGCACTCTGGCCCAGGTAACACAGTGAGACTCTGTCTCAAAAAAAAAAAAAAAAAACACCCAGTTCCCTTATCTATCCTTGCCAAGTGGTGCATATTCATGCCCTGGGGAACTAGCACCCACTCTCCCCACACCTTCCAGGCTGTGTCACTGGCTGCTGAGTAGGCAGGTGGGAAGCCATGACCCAAGCCTGTCATGTAACATAACAGGAGAAACTAGAAGCGGAAGGGCAGCACAGGCATGAGTCAACCAACAGGGAAAGAGAGAGCAGTGGAGGCATCTAAAAGTCACACCAGGTTTCTAAATACATTTTTAAAGTAACTACATTTAATATGTTCGAGCAATTAAAAGATCATATTGACAATTTCAACAAACAAATAGAAACTATAAAAAATTACCTGAAGTGTCAGTTCAACAAACTGTGAAGCACTTCAAACTAAACATTTTAAACGGATGTATTTAATAAATATAAGTATACCTCAAAAAAAATTGATTTAAAAAAAAAACACGAAAATTCTGGAACTGAAAAATACAATAGTTAAAATCAAAAACTCAATGAATTAGATTAAAAACCAATTGGGAAGGCCTGTGCTTCCTCTGTCTGTGAAGGATTAATTCTTTAGAAATTACCTCCCTGCTGTAATCAACTAGAAAACTAGACGGAATCCATCAAACAGCTGTTTTCAAACACTGGACAACAGACAGTCCAAAACTGTGATCCCCGAGGGAAGAGAAACACTGCCCAGAAGCAGCTTCCAGGCTGTAGCACAGGAAGGGGGAACCCAAATGGAGCCCAGAGGTCTAATCGAGTTGAGATAGATCGGCCGACAGGAGAGAGCAAGCTCTGCAGATGGAGAGGGGCATCCCTTGAATCTTTGGCTAAGTACCGATCTGGGCCTAAGCTAAGAAAACTACCCAAGCCTGGGCAAAGAAGCACCAGAAAGGAGTAGGTAGAATCTCCATGACTTACACAGTATGGGAGGCTTGCGTTTCCAAATACCAGAATGGAAAGACTTCCCAAAACACCACGGAGGTAGAGACCTAAGAAGAGTATTGTTTTAGTAGTGTCGATAAATTAGCCCAAAAGTAAAGCCTGTGTAGATCAGCCCTAACAAAATTAGGATTAAGCTTTGAAAAGAACAAATCTATCCCAACTAACCTACATGCATGCCAGAATAAAAGTAATGCTATCTTCAAGGAAACAAAACAAAATCTAGCACAGAATAGCGTAATATTTATAATGTCCAGCATTCAATCAAAAATTAGCAGGCATGCAAATGCCTTCACAAAGAGCAATGAATCAATAGAAATGATAGAATCAACCAATAAAAACAGATCTAGAAGTGATAGAGATGATAGAATTAGCAGACAAGAACTTTAAAAGCTCTATTACAGATATGCTCCCTATGCTCACAAATAGGAGAACATGGATATTATAAGGAATAAAACAAGATATAAAAAAGACCCAAGTAGAACCTTAAAGTGAAAACTTCAATGCATGAGATTAATGGGCACTGCAGAACAGTCACACCATTATCTACGATGTCTATAACTTATGCTCTTTCGCTTTTAATACTCATGTAGTCTAGGTTTTATGCATAATTCTAAGTTTTGTTTTGTTTTTGAGATACAGTCTCACTCTGTGTCTCAGGCTAGAGTGCCATGGCATCAGCCTAGCTCACTGCAACCTCAAACTCCTGGGCTCAAGTGATCCTCCTGCCTCAACCTCCCAAGTAGCTGGGACTACAGGCAAGACTTACCACACCCAGCTAATTTTTCTATTTTTAGTAGAAATAGGGTCTCACTCTTGCTCAAGCTGGTCTCCAACTCCTGAGCTCCTCCCACCTCAGCCTCCCAGAGTGCTAGAATTGCCAGTGTGAGCCACCATGCCTGTTTTGTTTTTAGAGACAGGGTCTTGCTCTGTCACACGGGCTAGAGTGCAGTGACGTGATCATAGCTCACTGCAGCCTCAAACTTCTGGGCTCAAGTGATCCTCCTGCCTCAACCTCCCAAGTAGCTGGGACTATAGGCACGTGCCACCATGCTCGGCTAATTTTTTTTTTTTTTTTTTTGTAGAGATGGGGTCTCGCTATGTTGCCCAGGCTGGTCTCAAACTCCTGGCCTCAAGTGAACCTTACCTCGGACTCTCAAAGTGCTAGGATTACAGGCATGAGCCACTATGTCCTGCCCATAACTGTAGTTTAATGCCCACCACCACTCCAATGCTGACCTACATTCAATTGTCTAAAGATCTTTCTCTACTCAATTCCTCAGGAAGGGTTGATGGGAACAGTATTTCCTGAGTTACTGCTCATTGATAAATTTGTTTTTTACCTGAAAAGTCAATTTTGCTGGAACATAAAATCCTTGACTCACATCTTCTTTTCCTGGGTTCCTTAAATATGTTACTCAATTTTCTATAATTGTCATCAAAGTCTGACAGTAAACTCATTTCCTTTTCCTGATAACTAATATTATTATTAATAGTCTTTTCTAAGGACCAAAGCTAAAAGTTAGTTCTTTAAAAAACAAAGACTAATAAAATTTATAAAATCCTGACAAGATTCAAAATACGGGGATGATACAAATAATCAAAGTCATGAATAAAAAAGTGAGCAATGCTATTTACTCTATAAACATGAAAGTAATCACAAGAAGTCATTATGATTTCACCCTAATTAATTTGAAAATTTGGAGGTATTTGCTAGGTAGGAACTTTGACCTAAGTCTTGAAACAAGTCTTTGAAAAGACTATGGCAGCGAGGAGAAAGGAGGACACTAAATGTTGGGGTTGGGGAGTACAAATGATAAAGCACAGAAAGAACTAAACTCCACGAGAGAACAGGTGGCATCATCCTCTGGACTTCCCAATATTCTGCATACGCCTCCACCAGGGCACTCATCCTTACTTGTTATATTTATGTAGTATCATGTTTTATCCTCCACTAACCCATGGGACTAGCATCCTCTCAAGGGCAAAAGCTGTTTTCTGTTCATCTTCGTAGCGCAGAAACACTCCACCTCAACTCTGGGCTAGGCATGGTTCTTGAGTTACTACTATTATGAGCAGCAGTATCAGCCCTTTAATGGTGCACAGTAACAGCTGCCAGCCCTGGGCACCCCTCACACAGCTCACATCACATCACACCATCCCTGTCTATCTCACTTCCCAACTGGACTTTGAGCACCTTGTGGGTAGTATCTATTTTAAATTCTCATCTCCCTGGTGCTTGCCTCACTGACAGGGTACATTTTCAAGAAATGTTTGCAGAATTAATTAATTAGTCCATTTTTAAATGATATTATTCAAAACTGATTATTTTTTTAACCCTCTGAAGCACAAAGATGGAGGCTGTAAAGGAAAAGTACAATATATAGGAAAATTATTTGCATGTTAGAATGAACTATTAATTATTTTACTATAAGGGTACTCCTAAAAACTACTAAAGTTATATCATTCTAAATTGGAAAGCATCGATATTTTACAGTAAATTCAGTTATGGTATTCTAAATAGCCTTGTGATGAAAGTTATACAAAAGTATATATTGCTTTTCTTTTCATTCCTATTCAAGTTCTCCATCAAAGAAAAGTTTGGTGCTGAAAATGACCTTAGCTGGACAGACATAAGCATTACTAAAAAGGCACAACAAGACATTGTGTCTTTTGAGTTTTTTCCCCTTTAAAACAAAACAGTAGAGTCAAGTTTTCATTTGAAGATTTTGTTTAATATCAGCATAGGGACATCTAAATTAACAATGCTACATGTTTTGAATTACCCTGACAAAATGTCACATAAAGGATTACCAAATCCTCTTTTTTATCATGGAATCTTATAAACAAAAATCTTTCTATTGAGGAAGCTGTATGTGGATGCTGGAGGCAAAGAGCACCTTTTAGAATCTAGTTCTAAAAACACCAATTAAGCTACCTATATTTACAAAATTCTTTTATTTCTACATGTCATCTATCAAGTGCATTATTAGTCAGAAAACTTGAGAATAGAATTTACCAAGATGTTCACAATTAAACTTTTTAATACACTAATATTTCTAAGCATAAAGTGATAGTATTTATATTCTATATATATATATATATATTTTTTTTTTTTTTTTTGAGACAGAGTTTCACTTTATTGCCCAGGCTAGAGTGAGTGCCGTGGCGTCAGCCTAGCTCACAGCAACCTCAAACTCCTGGGCTCAAGCAATCCTGCTGCCTCAGCCTCCCAAGTAGCTGGGACTACAGGCATGTGCCACCATGCCCGGCTAATTTTTTCTATATATATTAGTTGGCCAATTAATTTCTTTCTATTTATAGTAGAGATGGGGTCTCGCTCTTGCTCAGGCTGGTCTCGAACTCCTGAGCTCAAACGATCCGCCCACCTCGGCCTCCCAGAGATCTAGGATTACAGGCTTGAGCCACCGCGCCCGGCCTCAATAAATTTAAGTTTAATTTTAAAAGCTTATTTTATGTTTAATCATTTTTAATTGATAATTAGAAGAAGAGACAATCGCTTCTCAGCCTTTTGGCTAAGCTCAAGTGTACAAGAGACAAATAAATGGTTCCAGTTTAACTACTGATACACTCAAATGCTTTGATGGATCACAAGGGCATTGTGCTAAGTGAACAAGCCAATGTCAGAAAGTCACATACAATACAATAATCTCACAATAACAAAATTACGGAGATGGAGAACAGATTGCCAGGAATTAGAGATGGTGGCAGGAGGAGGGTGGATGTGACTATAAGGGGTAACAGGAGGGAGATCTTTGTAGTGATAAAATAGTTCTGTATCCTAATTGTAGTAACTGTTACATGAACAGACACATTTGATGGAAGGGCACAGAACTACACACACACACACACACACACAACCAGTGCAACTTCTGGGTTTTGATAATGTACCATAGTTACATGAGATGTAACCACTGGGTAAAGAGTACACAGTGACCTCTCTACTTTCTTTACAACTTCCTGTGAGTCTGTTATTATTTCAAAATAAAAAGTTAAAAAAAAATTGCTTCATGCGTATCTAATTTCATGTGCCACTTCAAAGAATCCAAAAATAGAAACTGTAGGAAATTCATCTGAGTGCAGCTTATGCAAGAAAGGGCAGGATAATTCCCATTCTGGACCCATGCTCAAAAACATGCCCTTAGCCTTACATCAAGACAGGCAAATAAATATTCATGTCTCAAGAATCAAATGCTTTTAAGGTATAGTGTTTTATTATTTTATATAGTTCTTAATGCTTGGTTGACTTTTTGGCCCACTGAAAAACTACCAATCACATCAGATAAAAGTACTTTTACTATAAAAATAAAAAGTGATGTGGCTAACTTAGCTCTGTATTTTACTACCTCTTCAAGAAAGTAGTGAAGGAAAACTTGGTGACTCAAGTACCTACACATAACAATCAGAAGAGTGTTAAAAACTTAAAAGTGTTATATATGTAAAAGCCAGATATGTTCCTGGTATATAATAGGTCCTCCATTAGAAGCTGCTGGTTGCAGGGTCCCAGACTGACTCATCTAAAGGTCTATTAATACAATCAACAAGTCAAGGACCAGTGTTCTCTATAATACACATATATTAAAAGTTTTCACACTCCAAAAACTTTTCCTCTCTAAAGTCACTAAAAATTTCAAGGCCATTTCAACGAAAAATAGCTATAGAAAATATATCTGCTAAATCCTATGGCTAAGAAACAAGCTTCTACCCCACATATTATTCATTAACCTGGTGTCAATCCCGTTTCCAATACAAAAGCCCTAAGTAAGGAATGGGGGGCTTCCCACTCCAAGTGGGAGAGCCATCCCCAAGGTTACAGGCTGTCAGCACAAGGCTTCCATCTGTAATGTATGCCTGCAAAGAGGTCCCAAAGAGTAACTATGTCTAACTCCTTAGGGTAAAACAACAACATACATTCTTCACATTTAATAAGCAATGCTGGAGAAACCATATAAAACAAGTCACTAATTACTCTTTTCACACTGTTTAAATAGTACGAATACCCATAACACATTTTTTCTCTATCCAAACCCTAGTCTCTTCACTTTCTCCTAGGAGGAGTTTTAGAAGACTTTCTAATAATATTTGAAATGTGTGTATTACACTGAATAAATCAAAAGTTGGCTGGGTGCAGTAGCTCACACATATAAT
>VSMD01054447.1:0-16173 GCA_008750895.1 Mirza zaza | reverse complement strand
GACAGAGTCTCACTTTATTGCCCAGGCTAGAGTGAGTGCCATGGCGTCAGCCTAGCTCACAGCAACCTCAAACTCCTGGGCTCAAGCAATCCTGCTGCCTCAGCCTCCCAAGTAGCTGGGACTACAGGCATGTGCCACCATGCCCGGCTAATTTTTTCTATATATTAGTTGGCCAATTAATTTCTTTCTATTTATAGTAGAGATGGGGTCTCGCTCTTGCTCAGGCTGGTCTCGCACTCCTGAGCTCAAATGATCCGCCCACCTCGGCCTCCCAGAGAGCTAGGATTACAGGCTTGAGCCACCGCGCCCGGCCTGAATACAATTTTTTAAATAACTATATCCTGAAGGATTTAAGGGTAAAAGTCATGATAGATATAATGCACTCTCAAAAAGTCCAGGGAAAAATGCACATATATAACCATGGATCCCAAGAGAGCATTTGCAGATGATAAAACAAACGGAGAGAAATGTTAACTACAGGTGAATCCAGGTAAAGCTATACAGTCATACTTTTTTTTACTATCTTTATTTTTATAACTTTTCTGTAAGATTGAAATAATTTCTTTTTTCTTTTTTTTTTGAGACAGAGTCTCGCTTTGTTGCCCAGGCTAGAGTGAGTGTCGTGGCGTCAGCCTAGTTCACAGCAACCTCAAACTCCTGGGCTCGAGCAATCCTGCTGCCTCAGCCTCCCGAGCAGCTGGGACTACAGGCATGCGCCACCATGCCCGGCTAATTTTTTCTATATATTTTTAGTTGGCCAATTAATTTCTTTCTATTTATAGTAGAGATGGGGTCTCGCTCTTGCTCAGGCTGGTTTCGAACTCCTGACCTCGAGCAATCCGCCCGCCTCAGCCTCCCAGAGTGCTAGGATTACAGGCGTGAGCCACCTCGCCTGGCCTGAAAAAATTTCTAAATAAAATGTTTTTTAGTATTAGGGTCTGGAATTTCCATTGAAATACATCAAAAATAAGATAGATTAATGGATGAATTCAGGAATGATAAATGGATGGATATGGCAAAATGTTATACTTGTTGGAAATTTTTCATAATAAAATGCTGTGGGGCAGAGGGTAGAACTAGTTAAATTTTTATGGCCTGTCAAGGGAAAATGTTACCAAATCAGAAAACTGCTGGCCAGTGCTTTATGCCCACCTTCCTGGGCTTGCAGTCTCCAGGTATTTCCTCCAAAAGCATGAGTTCAACTGAACTCGAGATTCTCTCCACTGCCCCTTAGTCCCGCAAGGTGCCAAGTAGGGAAAGGAGAGATCATGTAGCTGACATATGACAACTCTTTCTATTAGGGATACAGAATACAAATTCTCAGGTTAACTTTTTTGCAAGTGAGTTATCTATAATATTTTTGAATGAATACAAGATTATCTTCATAAAATAACTGCCATAATTTTGAAGCCATCTTAGCAACAGCACCTTCATCCCATTTAATTATAACCACCACAAAAAGCTCTCTCTGATATTCTAAACTCAAAAGAGAGAAGGTCTTCACTATCTGAGGGTATTTTCCCCAAGTCCCTGTGGTTACAAGGCCATTTAGAGAAGCGAAAATCTTTGTAATGATAAAATATTCCCTAATGAACGAACTCTTTAAAATTGGTCCCTACTCAAAGGTTACTCCCCACTGAACCCCAGAGCACCCTTTCCTACATACTGTACCAATGGCCAGTCTCTCTCTCTCTCTCTCTCTCTTTTTTTTTAGCTCAGTTTTTCTTCCAAGAGCCAGTCTCTCAATGCCAATTATTTGGACAGTGAAATTGTGAGTTTTGCACACAATGCAGGATTTCACACAAAAAACAAAAGGGATATTCATGCCCCATTCAATTCTCACCCAAAGCCACTGGCACACAAGGTCACAGAGTTATGAACCAGTCCACAATGGAAGAAAAAAAAATCAGTGCTGATGACTCAATAGGCACTTCAAAATAGAATGGTTTGAGACAGCAATAAATTTAAAATGTGAGGCCAGGTGAGGTGGCTCACGCCTATAATCCTAACACTCTGAGGAGGTGAGGCAGGAAGATTGCTTGAGCTCAGGAGGTCCAGACCAGCCCGAGCAGAGCAAGACCCCATCTCTGCTAAAAATAGAAAAATTAGCTGGGCGTGGTTGTGTACACTGGGAGTTTGGGGTTGCTGTGAGCTAGGCAGACACCATGGCACTTTAGCCTAGGCAACAGAGTGAGACTTTATCTCAAAAAAAAAAAAGCCAACTTTTATTAATATTAAAAGTGAAAAGTGCACTTCTGCCCAAAATGTAGAGTAACAACATCATAAAAATAGCTTATTTTTTTCTGTGAGACACCTCACAAAAATATCCAGCATGAGGAATAAATGATGAATGAGATAATCACTTCACCTCTTTTGGCCAATTAGCTTGAGGACAGCTACATCCAAAAAGATACACATAAAAATGAAAATATAGACACCAAAAAAAGAGTATGATTTGACTATCAATGGATTAAATAGGTCCTTGAGAAGAAAGGATGCACCCTAAATATTTTTAGACCCTCTTTCTGACTCAACTGTGAGTCAGATGTAAAATGAATGATGCTATATCTCAAATCATATAATTTTCCAGAAAAATTATGCAAAATAATCAACACTCATTCATTCCTGAGTCATTCTAAAAAGTAGCATGGTTCCAAACACATTCTAAATTTTGTTAAAAGTAAGATAAAATAAAACTTATTTTCATAATGTTTGTTTTTATCACCCAAAATAAAGTCTCAGTCAAGCCTTTTGTAGAGGCTTTTCACTGTTTATGAAATATTAGTTCCTGTTTCATATGGATTCACTTCTTTATATATCTTTTTCTTTCTACTATGAAAATTCAGGCATCCAGAGGCATTCAAAGAAGTAGAGAGAATATACAAGACTCTCTTATACTCATTATTACCTAAATTTAAAAATGTCAACCCACTTGCCATATTGGCACCATCTATTTTATTTTTTGGAAGTATTTAAGGGTAATTCCAGACATCATGACATGTTGCCACTTAATAGTCTAATGCAGCTCTAAAAAATAAGGGCATTTTCCTATATAACCACAATCCATTATCACATTTAACAAAATTATCATTATTTCATAATATCGTCGAATATCCAATCCATATTCAAATTTCCTCAATTAAAAAAAAAGCTCTTTTCTAGCAGGTAGTTTGGAGTTGATCAGTGTCTCAGACCTCCGGGGCTTACTACGTGCTGCTTCTCCTTACGTTTCCTGTCTGTTGCAGGTGAGAGCTCAAGCTGTGCTGTCCAATAAAGTAGATGCTAGCCACAGACAGATTTAAATTCATTTAACTGAAAGGAAAATTCAGTTCCTCAGTCATGTGACACACATGTTGAGTACTCAGCAGGCACTTGTGGCTACTGGCTACTGAGTGGGACCGCACAGATCGAGAGCTCTTCCACCCTCTCGGAAGGGTCTGTTGGACAGCACCACTTCAAACACTTGTTTTTAGGTAAACAGTTTTGGCGAGACTTCATAACCAATGATGTGTACTTTCTATAGCATTGTTCAGAAAAGTGATCTTATTTTAATCGCCTGTTCCTGGCACTAGGATGTCAACTATGTCCACATAGTGAGAATCTCCTAGATTTTATAACCAAAGTGTAAAATTGGGCTGGGCCCGGTAGCTCACGCCTGTAATCTTGGCACTCTGGGAGGCTGAGGTGAGCGGATCACTCCAGGTCAGGAGTTTGAAACCAGCCTGAGCAAGAACGAGACCCTGTTTCTACTAAAAATAGAAAGAAATTAATTGGCCAACTAAAAATATATAGAAAAAAATTAGCCGGGCATGGTGGCACATGCCTGTAGTCCCAGCTACTCGGTAGGCTGAGGCAGGAGCATCGCTTGAGCCCAGGAGTTTGAGGTTGCTGTGAGCTAGGCTGACACCACAGCACTCTAGCCCGGGCAACAGAGTGAGACTCTGCCTCAAAAAAAAAAATAAAAGTGTAAAATTGGTACATGTGAAATAAAATTAGTAAAGCCCAGGCCACTGTCAGCCCAGATGGCCAACTAACTCACAATGCCAATGAAGCTGTGAGGCTCCATCTCTTTGGATACCCCTTTGCACTCAGGCAAGTCACCCAAACTGGTGCCACATAACTGAAGTTTTATCCCATGCCAAGTAGAAAATGAGCAATTGGCAACTGCAACCCTGGACAAGACGAAGCTGATGGCAATGGGGAAAGCAATGGGAGGTAAGTAGGAAGGTGAAAAGAGCAGAGCTGGGTCTCAGAAAAGACTTGGGCTACAGTGTCCAGAGCAGAATGCACAGCGGGGGAAGCAAAGCCCCAAGACACAAGGGGACATTCCAATAGTGATGGCAAAGACCGGGTGAGAAGTGCTGCGGG
Organism: Mirza zaza; assembly: GCA_008750895.1. Lineage (NCBI taxonomy): Eukaryota > Metazoa > Chordata > Mammalia > Primates > Cheirogaleidae > Mirza > Mirza zaza. The sequence continues at coordinate 11,805 of VSMD01054447.1, read as the reverse complement.
GGCAGCACTGAGGATAAAAAAGCAGGACAATTAGAGAGAAAAGGGATAGGCCAAAAGTTTATAATATTATTAAATAAATAAACAAAAAGCAGGATAGGGCCCAAGAAATTTGATGAAATCCTCCAAAAGATTAAAAAGGAAAGTGAGAGTAGTGAGCAATGGGCAGAGGACAGAGTCACACCGTGGTGAGGCAGCAGACAAGTAGAACCCAGGGCCTGAGGACTGGGGAGGAAGCACACAGGGGCGTTGATAACAAAGCAAGGGGATATAGAGGGACGCGTAGTTCCAGGGAGGGATGTTTTAATGATTATAGAACATTTTGAGTATATGGAAAATTGTAGAGAAAAACATGACATATTTTGGGTGCCTTTAAATTTTACTGTTTGCACCTAAAATAACTGCACACCTCCTACTCACCAAAACCCCTCTTACCGAGTATTCTCCAAAATGGTCTCCTATAAATAAAAATTAAAAGAACTTAGAATTGCTGTGCTTGTTGCTCGGAGAATTAAGGTGATTATGTGCAGACTCAATCGCCTGCCCTGTCAGGCCTATCACTCCCTGTTAATAATATGCATTTTATAATGCAGGGTGTACTATCTTGAAACAAAATGCATAAATAATAAATCTACCAGCACTCAAAATTTCAAAACAATTAATACAATATAATGTCCATAGCTGACCGCAGTGGTTCACACCTACAGTCCCAGCTACTCCCGCTACTCTGGAGGCCAAGGCAGGAGGATCACTTGAACCCAGGAGTTTAAGACTGTAGTACACTATCATCACGCCTGTGAATAGCCACTGCACTCCAGCCTGGGCACACGGTGAGACCCTGTCTCTAAAAAAGTAAGAATAAAAGAAATAAATATGTATATAAGATGGCCTAGCTGTGACATAAAAGAAATGAATATGTAATATGTACAGGCACACATCAGAGATACTGTGAGTTTGATGCCACACCACTGCAATAAAGCAAGTCACACACATGTTTGGTTTCCCAGAGTACATGAAAGGTAAGTCTACACGATACTGTAGTTCATTAAGTGTGCAGTAGCATTATGTCTAAAGAACGTGCATACCTTAAACTAAAAACACGTTATTGATAACAAATGCTGAAATCCATCTGAACTTTCAGTGAGCCCCAGTCCTTTGCTGGTGGAGGCCTTGCCTCCGTGCTGAGGACTTGCTCTGGGTGAAGCTTTCGGTTAAGGGAACGTTGTGGCTGGGTGATCTTCTACTCAGGCCGCTAAACCTTTCTCCATCTCAGCAATAAGTTTGTTTCACTTTCTTATCGTTCTTATGTTCACTGGAGTAGCTCTTTTAATTTCCTTGAAAAACCCTTCCTATGCATTCACAACTTAGCTAACGCTTAGCACCCAGCTTTCTTTGACTTCCAAAATACCTTCCTCTTTAAGTGTAATCATTTCCAGCTTTTTTTTTTTTTTTTTTTGAGACAGAGTCTCACTTTGTTGCCCAGGCTAGAGTGAGTGCTGTGGCGTCAGCCTAGCTCACAGCAACCTCAATCTCCTGGGCTCAAGAGATCCCGCTGCCTCAGCCTCCCGAGTAGCTGGGACTACAGGCATGCACCACCATGCCCAGCTAATTTTTTCTATATATATTGGTTGGCCAATTAATTTCTTTCTATTTATAGTAGAGATGGGGTCTCGCTCTTGCTCAGGCTGGTTTCGAACTCCTGACCTGGAGCAATCTGCCCATCTTGGCCTCCCAGAGTGCTAGGATTACAGGCGTGAGCCACCACGCCCGGCTCATTTCCAGCTTTTGATTTAAAGTGAGAGATGTCCAAGTCTTCCTTTTACTGAAACACTTAGAGGATATCATAGGGTTATTAATTGGTCTAATTTCAATATTGCTGTTTCTCAGAGTGTAAAGTCCCAAGGAGAGGGAGAGAGACTGTTAGGTCTGATGGAGGGTAAACAGGTGGCAAAGAGGTGGCTAAAAGCCAAGAGCGGGAACCGAACTGCGGCTAGGAACCGTTCCCTGGTGGGAACATACATTGTAAAAAGTTCCTAGTAACTTTAACTGACCTAGAGCTCATTACTATCTAATTAGCATAACATGGGTGGAGCCAAGGGAAGAATTCTGGGGAATACCCAAGCTCAGAAAGGGAAACTGTTACATAACCAACCTGTTATATTAGTATAACACTAACCTGTCAATCACCCCCAAAGGCAGAAAACAGCAACTAATCCTGCTAGGAGAAAGGTGGGACAAACTAGTGAGCTTATAAAAGGCAGCATGTGATCGGATTTTAGGGGTCTTTCTCCACCCGTGGAGATTGACCCATTCTACTCTCTCTGGAACCTATTTTCACTTTGTGTAGCTTCTTTCTGTACTTTCATTCTTTCTTTTATGCAATAAACTATTTGTATGAAATTGCTCTGTGTCTGTGATCATTCTGTCACCAACTTGACTCAGTACCAGTAGTCATTCTTGACACTGGGAATCGGGGGACCAGGGAACATCCACACAGATGAACCTACCCAAATGGTTAGGAATGGCTGGTTGGTGGAAAGCACACATTTATTAAGTTCACCTCCTTATATGGGTGCAGTTTGTGACTCCCCAAAACAACTATACTAGTAACATCAAAGTTCATTGATCACAGATCACTATGACAGACATAATAATAATGAAAAAGTTTGAAATATTATGAGAATTATCAAAATGTGACACAAAAACACAAAGTAAGCATGTGCTGTTGGAAAAATTGGTGCCAACAGACTTGCCGGATGCAGGTTTGCCACAAACCTTCAATTGGTAAAAGACACAATAAACTGAAGCACAATAAAACAGGGTATGCCTGTCTTCCAATATGTAAATAAGGCACAACTTACCACTGAAAGAAATGACATAGCCAGATATCTGCACCTGTATGTAAAATCCCCATGACAGCCATAGCACAAATGTTGACTGATTTAGGTATTGCTCTGACAACTCAAATACCAAAAGCAGCATTGTTGTGGGCAATGTAATTTTCTGAAATGGCTAATAATGCTTAGAGTCTGGACAAATCAATTTAGCTGCATTCCAGGGAAATTCAGGGTACATTTGTGGTAGTTGTTATTCTGCTCACCAATATTCCTAGTTCTCCTTTTCCCAGACTCTAATAGGACTGAACTCCCCAACTCTCTAGAAGTTAGACATGGCCATGTGACACTTCACCAATGAAGTGTGTATAAGTGAAGTTTGTTACCAGAGGGCTGGAGCATTTAATGTTGACTAAAACTCTGCTCCAAGTGATGGAGCCTCCAATAGCCTGGGTCACGAGAGACCATGAGTTGAGCAGAGTACTCCCTCTGTCTTCACTGGTATGTAGCATGATGAGAAACAAACTTTTATTTAAACCACTGAGATTTGGGGATTATTTGTGACAGAAGCATAACCTTGCCAGATACAATATTAAGTGTTCCCAAAATAGAGTTTATGTTTTTATGCAAAATGGAATTAAGTTTCAGGCTCTGATCATTATAAACAAGCATTTTGCCTGCATAAATGTCCAGGACCACTGCAAAGTCATGAAGGATGTGGGGCAATTCTTTTTTATTCCAGCCTATCTTCATCCCTTTCTGCCCCAGCCCAGCAAGACTGGTAGCATGCCCTCAACCATTATGGCATCTCAAACACCAACTCCACGAATTCCCGAAACACTCCCTTAGGAAGTAAGGGAGTGCCCCACTGAGAACATCTGGCCTTCAGGGACCAGGTAGATCATAAAACTAGTGAAGTAGGCTGGACCAAAACTGAGATCCAGGGAGCAGCTGTGCTTCTAAAGGAGTAGCCATTGCCCACTCCAACAATTTGTTGCCATCAGGGAAAATACTCTGAGTTGCCAAATCTTTCAATGATTCAAGAGAAGGCTAAAATCCAGATTCTTGTGTGAAATCTTTTCATATTGAAACCGAGAGGTTAATTTGATCAGGTCTGCCTGCCCTGCTTGTCCAGGAATTGAAGGCAGCACACCACTGCACTCTAGCCTAGAAGACAGAACAAGATCCTGTCTCTAAAAAAAAAAAAAAAAATTGCATTTCCAAGTGAAGAAACAGACTGAACACTGTCCAAGTTGTAAAAGAAAATAATAATCTCAGGACCACCCTGGCAAATCTTTATGTAAAAGGGAAGGTAAGGGCCTCAGGCACCTATGAAGAGCTGGCCCTACAAACCATTCATTAAGGAAACTCCTTGCTGGCCTCCCATAAGCAAGGGCATTAGGACTGTAGGCTATGTCTAGCTCCTAAAACAAAAGTCTTAGATTCCACACTAATAATGAATTACAAGTTTATCTTCCCACGTGCAGAACAGAGACAAGAGAGGATCACACATTCTTAACCTGCCCAGGGACATCTACATAATTGATGCTTCTTCTTTCACTCCCTTTTTCTCTTCTAACACTGGCCTTGTCTCATGTAAAATGTAGATTTTCCTGGGTCTCACAAAAATGTAACTATTTTGTCTCACTACCCACCCAACCTCTGCTTTTTTTTTTTTTTTTTTCCCTTTCTGCATGCCCTATCCGCCTTTAAATACCAAAGCTCCCAAATTCCCCTTTGGAAAAACAACCATGGATTTGTCTGTGGTTTGTGTTTTTCCCACCACATCTTCAACTTTGGCTTAATAAACCTCCATTGATTGGGACTTTTGCTTCAGTCACTTATTTTGGGTTGTCAAAGTATATAGTGACTTACCCAGGCTGTATAGTTGGATATCAGTAATCACAATTGCTAACATCTGCCATGTGGTCTTTACTGCAAAATCTTATTTAATAATAAAGTCAGTTCTATTGTTATTCCACTTAACTAATTAATAGTAGAATCCAGATCTTCTGATTCCCAGGCCACCACTTTGTACTCTTTCCTGCCAAGCTGTCATACGTCATTCCATTAAAAAAGAAAAATATCCAGTTGGGCATGGTGGCTCACGCCTGTAATCCTAGCATTCTGGGAGGTGGAGGCTGGAGGATCATTGGAGTTCAGGAGTTCGGCACCACCTGGGCAAGAGGGAGACCCCGTCTCTACTAAAAATACAAAGAAATTAATTGGCCAACTAAAAATATACAGAAAAAATTAGCAGGGCATGGTGGCGCATGCCTGTAGTCCCAGTTGCTTGGGAGGCTGAGGCAGCAGGATTGCTTGAGCCCAGGAGTCTGAGGTTGCTGTGAGCTAGGCTGACGCCACAGCACTCTAGCCCGGGCAACAGAGTGAGACTGTCTCAAAAAAAAACCAAAATCCTACTTTCCTGCCTCACCTATCCAGAGTTTCCTTAATTGCCCTTTTAGGGCTTGTTATAAAAAGTGCTGCACAAAACTAAGTGGAAAATATATAATATGAAATAAAAACTAAAAAGAGGAAATAGTGTTACAAAGAAGGCGCGCGCAGTGGGGTCTGGTGTGTAAGGCTGGTGGCGGGCCCCCTCCCTTCCCTAGATCAAAAAAGAAAAGGCTGAGAAAAGACCCACAAAGGACCTGCCAAGGACGACTGCCCTGCTGAGAACTACCACACCATGATAAGAGAGTTTTGGCTCCTGGATTCCACAAATACCTCCAGCCCCTCCTACTTCTCAATGACCGCCAAAGGTCGCCCCAGCTTTTCCCGCCAAAAGTCCCTAGCCAGCCCCAAACGATATAAAAGGATGCACCCCCTTCAAACAGAGGTGACTTCTGGGCCCCAGAACCTCGTCCAGGAGTGCATAATAAAGCCACCTGGTTTGGCCCCACTCCCTCTCTCCGCTGCAGCCGAAAAACCTTACAGGGCAGAGCTGGGGGTAGTTGGGGGGCGCAGGGAGGGCCTGTTAAGTGCCCTGCGGGGTGCACAGGGGTCCTGGAAGAACGTTCAAGAGAAACTTTCAGGCAAACAAGTCCTCCCGGCTGCTGGGGATGTGTATCTTCTGTCATAACTTGTACTTCCTCGAAACTTTTTTAAGTGAAAGAGGGCAAGGCGGGCGACGGAGAGGAGAGGAGTCGCGCGCAGGGAGCGGCCCCGCCGCGCCCACGTGACCGCCAACATGGCCGCCCCGGAGGACGGCTGCGCGGCGAGGCGGGCGTCTGCGCGTTGGCCGGAGCGGCCGCCCGAGGCTGGAGAAGAGTTCGAGATCGTGGGCCGGAGCCAGCTGCCGACGCCGGGCGAACTGCGGAGTGTGGGGAGGCCGCGGGCGACAGCCGAAGGCTGGTCAGCACCCATCCTGACCCTGGCGCGAAAGGCCACGGAGAACCTGTCAGCGAGCTGCGGGGGCGCGCTGCGCGCGGCCGCGGTGCTGGGCGGCGGGGACGGCGCGGCGCCCGCAGGTAGGCGTGTGGCCCGCCCAGGTCGCGGCGGGAGCTGGCGTCGGAAGCCTGCCGCGCGCGGGGGCGCTAGCCCTGTGAGGGCCGCTAGCCCTGTGAGGGCCGCTAGCCCTGTGAGGGCCGCTAGCCCTGTGAGGGCCGCTAGCCCTGTGAGGGCCGCTAGCCCTGTGAGGGCCGCTAGCCCTGTGAGGGCCGCGGCTGGGCGGGACAGCGGCACTCTGCCCACCCAGTCACGTTAGATGAAGGAAATTGCGGGTTCAGGTGTAAGAAATCTGTACCAGTTTTTGAAATACTGAAGACGAAACAGGGCTGGTCTCCTGCTTTCCGGTCCCGCGACGCACGTTGGAGGGCGGGCTCCCCGGCGCGCCCCCGCGCCCCCGCCCGAATGGCGGGGTTTCTTTGCTCACCCAGAGATCTCTTAAAATGCTTTTGAGCCCCTGCAATCTAGGGTGCCATTTCAGCATACCAGTGAAAAGAATGGAAACATTGAATGGTTTATCATAGTAAACTTCTGACTTAGAAAGACCTCTAAAGCCAGACATTCAGAGCTATGCTATCCAATACGGTAGCCCCTAGCCACGTGTGATGTTGAAATGTAAAATTAAACTTCAATTAAAAATTGAATTCCTCAACTTTGTTTTTCTTGTTTTTGTTTTCGTTTTTTTGAGACAGAGTCTCACTAGCCTGGTCTAGTGCCGTGGCATCAGCATTAAAAATTGAATTCGGCTATTTTTTTTTTTTTTTTTTTTTTGAGACAGAGTCTCACTCTGTTGCGCAGGCTAGAGTGAGTGCCGTGGCGTCAGCCTAGCTCACAGCAACCTCAAACTCCTGGGCTCAAGCAATCCTCCTGCCTCAGCCTCCCGAATAGCTGGGACTACAGGCATGTGCCACCGTGCCCGGCTAATTTTTTCTATATATATTAGTTGGCCAATTAATTTCTTTCTATTTATAGTAGAGATGGGGTCTCGCTCTTGCTCAGGCTGGTCTCGAACTCCTGAGCTCAAACGATCCGCCCACCTCGGCCTCCCAGAGAGCTAGGATTACAGAATTCGACTTTTTTCTTTTTTTTAGAGTTATTTACTTATTTAAATTTATTTATGTGTGTATGTATGTATGTCAGAGTCTCGCTCTGTTGCCTGGACTAGAGTGCAGTGGCATCATCATAGCTCACTGCAACCTCAACCTCACAGGCACAAGTGATACTTCTGCTTCAGTCTGCAGGCATAACTGGGACTACAGGTGCTGAACACCTCATCACATTTTCACTGGGCCAATTTTTCTATTTGGGATTTGTTTTTGTTTTTTGTTTCTGAGACAGAGTCTCACTCTGTCACCTGGGCTAGAGTACCCTGGTGTCAGCTTAGCTCACAGCAACCTCAGATGCCTGGGCTCAAGCGATTCTCCTGCCTCAGCCTCCCAAGTACCTGGGATTACAGGCATGCCCCACTACACCAGGCTAATTTTTGTATTTTTAGCTCTTGCTCAGGCTGGTCTCTAACTCCTGAGCTCAAGCAATCCTCTGGTCTTGACTTCCCAAGAGTGCTAGGATTACAGGCGTGAGCCACCTCACCCAGCTAAATTTTTCTATTTTTTGTAGAAATAGGGTTTCATTCTTGCTGAAGCTGGCCTCAAACTCCTGGCCTCAAGCAATTCTCCCACCTTGGCCTCCCAAAGTACTAGGATTACAGGCATGAGCCACCGCACCTAGCTTTATTTTAAGGGCATGGGCTCGAGAAGCAGACTGTTTTGGTTCAAGTCCTGGCTCTACGACTTCTTTAATCCAGCTTTCCTTTTTATAAAACAGGGATAATAATGGTATCTATTACCTGGGGCCAGCTAAATAATTTGGGAGGCTCAGTGCAAAATTCAGGCCTTGGAGCAAAATGAAGTCATCCTTCCCTTCCTACCGCCATAATGGATTACAACTTCCCTGCAGGGATGGGGTGGGAGAGAGGCCCCTGCCCACTTGCTTAATGTGCTGTGGTACCCACCCTGCCCTGACATTCCGGGGGATACAACCCCTCAGAATGTCACCTGACCCCTTCCTGGGCCAGGTGTAGTTGCAAAGTGGGGATCAGGGCTGTTAGGGAGAAGCCCCAGGGCAGCTGAAGATCTGTCCCAGGGAGGCAGTGGAAGGTGGGCCCACACATGAGCCCCGCTCCAACCCCGCCCCCCACACACACTTCTTCCAAAGAATTTCACTTACAAAACAAATTCAAGGCCAGACAGTGGCTCACACCTGTAATCCTAGCACTCTGGGAGGCCAAGGTGGGCGGATTGCTCAAGGTCAGGAGTTTGAAACCAGCCTGAGCAAGAGCGAGACCCCGTCTTTACAAAAACATAGAAAAGAAATTAATTGGCCAACTAAAAATACATAGAAAAAATTAGCCAGGCATGGTGGCGCGTGCCTGTAGTCCCAGCTACTCGGGAGGCTGAGGCAGAAGGATTGCTTGAGTCCAGGAGTTTGAGGTTGCTGTGAGCTAGGCTGATGCCACAGCACTCTAGCCTGGGCAACAGAATGAGACTCTGTCTCAAAAAAAAAAAAAAATAAAATAAAGATAAAATTATTAAGAATTTCAGGGCTGGGCATGGCAGCTCACACCCATAATCCCAGCATTTTGGGAGGCCAAAGCAGAAGGTTTGAGTGAGGCCAGCAGTTTGAGACCAGCCTGGGCAATATAGCAAGACCCTGTCTCTACAAACAATTTTAAAAATTAGCTGAGCATGGTGGCACACACCTGTAGTGGGGAGGCTGAGGTGGGAGGATTGCTTTCATCCAGGAATTTGAGGCTACAGCGGGCTAAGATCACACTACTGCACTCCAGCCTGGGCAACAGAGGGAGACCCCATCTCTGAAAAAATAATAATAAATAACTGTAAGATGTCAGGATATATAATACATAGATTTTTTTATTAGTCAATTTAAAGAAAATACTGAATAAATAACTGCCATTCAATCTGGCAAAAAAAATGGGTTACAAAGGGCCAAAATTTGGGGAACTGCTGGATGAGTTATATGGCTGGGCCCTAAGGTCACCAGGATTTGAAGCCATCAAGAAGGAAGTGGGAGGCCGGGCGCGGTGGCTCAAGCCTGTAATCCTAGCTCTCTGGGAGGCCGAGGTGGGCGGATCATTTGAGCTCAGGAGTTCGAGACCAGCCTGAGCAAGAGCGAGACCCCATCTCTACTATAAATAGAAAGAAATTAATTGGCCAACTAATATGTATAGAAAAAATTAGCCGGGCATGGTGGCGCATGCCTGTAGTCCCAGCTACTTGGGAGGCTGAGGCAGCAGGATTGCTTGAGCCCAGGAGATTGAGGTTGCTGTGAGCTAGGCTGACGCCATGGCACTCACTCTAGCCTGGGCAATAAAGTGAGACTCTGTCTCAAAAAAAAAAAAAAAAGAAGGAAGTGGAGGTGGGGAAGGAAAGGGGCCACAGGCAGCAGCTCTGCAGAAGCTTCAGAAAAGCCGGGTAGGTGTAAAACAGTGGCCACCACTATGGCCAGGGCCAGGGCCAGGGCCGGCTCATCTATCTCTTTTACCACGAATCTGCCTACACAGCGGTAAAGACAGTGATGGTTTTCAGAGGTAGCCGTTTAGGAGCAGAGATGCAATGTGAACAGCACTCTTGCCAGATAACATTTTTTCCCTGATACAGGTTAAAGAAAAACACTGTGGAATGTTGACAAATGCTTCCAATACTTGTTTTACAATGTTATCCCACGTGGGTCTGGTACCACAGTGATTGCGTTCTCCTGTTGGTTTTGGGGGACTTTTTTTTAAGTAACAAATGAATATGATTTTTAAAAAATCAAAATGTACAAAAGAACATTCAACAACTAGTAAGTCCTCCTTCCCAGAAACTGTCCCCAGTGCTATTTATTGTGTCTTTCTGAGGATGCGCACATAGGACTGCATGCTGCTTTTTAGAGTGATGCCTGCTAAGATTTAAGTAAAAAAACCATGGTATTAGAATTAATGTGCCAAGTACAATGTCTTACACATGGATGCTCATAGAAGGCATCCCTTTATTTTAAAATTATGTAGATATATTTGTCATTAGGTCAGTGGTATGTATTATGCCTTTCTGTTCTCTTCCATGGCAGATTTTATTTTCCAGGTATAACTGGTGCAGCTCCTTCCGAACTGAAGCATGATAACTTTTTCCCCTTTGCATTGCCAAACTACTTAAGTTAGCCATTGAGATAAGTGAAAACTCTTGAAAATTAGGAAAGTTTAAGATGTTTTTCTTCCTATCAATACAGGTTAACACCATATTGTATTATAAGATCTTCCAAGATACCAAAGGGCTACTCAAAACTAAAAATCAAATTTATAAAGAATCAATCAGGCTGGATGCAGTGGCTCACACCTATAATCTAGTACTCTGGGAGGCTGAAGTGGGAGGATCACTTGAGGTCAGGAGTTCGAGACCAGCCTGAGCAAGAGTGAGACCCCATCTCTACAAACAATAGAAAAAAATTAGCCAGCCATGGTGGCTGCTACTTGGGAGATTGAGGCAGGAAAATCACTTGAGCCCAGGAGCTTGAGGTTGCATTGAGCTACAATGATGCCACTGCATTCTAGCTGAGGTGACAGATTCTGTCTCAAGAAGAAGAAAAAAGGAAAAAATCAGTCATTTTTTTCTATAATTCAGAACCCAACAGAAACATCCGTAGAGCCCCTTTGATACTGCGCATGTTCTTGCCAGCCTGTCCCCTCAACAGCTTCGTTCATGTCTACAGCCCGTCCTGTGAGGTAGTCAAGGTTGAGATCCCTGATCAGACTGTTCACCTGGCAATTCAGTAAGTGTAGAACTTGGTGATATTCTGGGTATTGTGTTGAACAATTACTAATGAAGCTTAGAGATGTTAATAGCTTCACCAACATCACAAAGCTAGTAAAATTGAGAGATGGAACTGCTTAAAGATTATTCCAGCTCTAAGGTTCCATGCCTGAGTACAAATGGGCACAGGTGACAGACAGCAAGGGACTCATGAGATGGCCACAGAACATTCCCACACTCCCAGACACAGTGGTCAGAGCCACTGCCACCCAGTGCTGATTGCCTGGTACACTGGTCTTGACATTTTTGCTCACATGACCACCTAAAAACTTTTAAAGTCCACATATAAAATTCTTCATCATAATTTTATTTATTTTTATTTTTATTTTTTTTTTTGAGACAGAGTCTCACTCTATTGCCCAGGCTAGAGTGAGTGCCGTGGCGTCAACCTAGCTCACAGCAACCTCAAACTCCTGGGCTCAAGCAATCCTGCTGCCTCAGCCTCCCGAGTAGCTGGGACTACAGGCATGCGCCACCATGCCCAGCTAATTTTTTTTTCTATATATATTAGTTGGCCAATTAATTTCTTTCTATTTATAGTAGAGATGGGGTCTCGCTCTTGCTCAGGCTGGTCTCGAACTCCTGAGCTGAAATGATCCGCCCACCTCGGCCTCCCAGAGAGCTAGGATTACAGGCTTGAGCCACCACGCCCGGCCTCATCA